>ONZH01029715.1:0-5000 GCA_900303285.1 Rhinella marina | reverse complement strand
CGTTACGAATTTCATGGAAAATCTGATTCGCAACGAATGCAAATTTCCTGGCGATTCGTAGTAACAAATCTTTTTGTTTCCTAAAATGGCCGCAGGCACATGGCATGATAAGGGGGAAGGATCTCTGGGACAAATAAGTAAAAACCCACAATGCGATCACATGCAGACATGTAACCAATCAGCAGCCAGCCAGGTCCAGTGATGTCCTCCACAGCCCTATCAATAGCTCTGCAGTGCTGGAAAGTGTCATTTGCTATTCATGTTAGACCAGAGACAGCCGTCAGGAGAGATAGGGCAAGTGATAGGAAAACGTTTCAAAATACAAGAAAAGAGATCAGGGATAGATAACCTGAATTGCAGGTATAGGAGAGGGACGATTTGTGGACAGAAAATCAGGCAGTGAATCGCTATCCATATACACTGCAGCAGCAGTGCCTCCTGTACAGCACTGCACTGTCTTCTGAAGGCTGTTTTGGGGTGCTTCATGCAAAGAAGCACCACTAGTGTCACTTTTTTGCAGTCCAGTGCAGTGAAAGAGGGTCAGAGCCTTGTTTAGGGGTACATAAAAAAAAAAAATATTAAAGAAAATAGTGAATCTCAGTTTGTGGGGTTATTTATTTTAGTTTTAAATAAGTATTTGTGGCCTCATTCGCCATCCAAGCAGAAAAGTGTGACATTGTTGTAAGGTAGTCAGTGAACATCATTAAAAAAAATAAAAAAAAATAAAATAAAATAAAATTATATATATATATATATATATATATATATATATATATATATATATATATATATATATATATATTTTTTTTTATATCAGTTTGTGGGGTGGTTTCAAATAAGTATTTTAGGCCTCATCCGCCATCCAAGCAGAAAAGCGTGATATGGCTGTAAGGTAGTCAGTGAATATCATTAAGAAAAAAGTGTATCTGAGTTTGTGGGGTTGTCAGTGTTACTTTTAAAGGGAGTCTGCCACCTCCATATGCCCATATAAAGCACTTAAATAGCCCCATAGCAAATGTAATCATAAATGTAATGGTACCTTTGGCGCTTTCTTTTGATATTTAGAAGTTGGAAAAACGTAGTGTAAATCATATGCAAATGATCCGTTGGAAGTGCCTGGAGGCGGCGTTTACTGTCGTGGAGCCTGGGCTCCTGTGCTTTTTTACATATTTTCCCCCGCCCCAGCCACTGCCTCTGCCCGCTCTGCACTTGACTCGGGTCCTCCTTCTCTGCCGGAGAGATCCCGCACCGTCACTCGCCGTGCCATGCGCACTGCGATGCCCATTTTGGGCACGGCATTGCCGAAGTCACTGCGCATGCGCCGGCCAACTAAATGAAACCTGAAACATGCAGTGCACATGCCCCGGCGATAGACTGCGCAGGAGCGGGATCTTGCTGGCACAGAAGGAGGACCCGAGTCAGGTGCAGGGCGGGCAGAGGCAGTGGCTGGGGAGGGGAAAATATGTAAAAAAGCAAAGGAGCCCAGGCTCCACGACAGTAAACACCGCCTCCGGGCACTTCCAACGGACCATGTGCATATGGTCTAAACTACGTTTTTCCAACTTCTAAAGATCAAAAGAAAGCGCCAAAGGTACCATTACATTTATGATTACATCTGCTATGGGGCTATTTAAGTGCTTAATATGGGAATATGGAGGTGACAGACTCCCTTTAAATAAATATTTTAGGCCTCATTCGCCATCCAAGCAGAAAAGCGTGACATTGTTGTAAGGTAGTCAGTAGAGATGAGCGAGCACTAAAATGCTCGGGTGCTCGTTATTCGAGTCGAACTTTTCCCGATGCTCGGGTGCTCGTTTCGAGTAACGAACCCCATTGAAGTCAACGGGAGACTCGAGCATTTTTGCAGGGGACCAAGGCTCTGCATAGGGAAGGCTGGGTGAAAACCTGGAAACATCAGAAAATGATGGAAACACCACGGAAATGGACAGGAAACAGCAGGGGCAGCATGCATGGATGCCTCTGAGGCTGCCTAATCCCACCATAACCCCAAATTCTCAGGCAACAGCCTGGTGGTTACCCTCATGGCAATTGTGCTCACCCAGACAAAGAAAGGCGAGGCACATGCCCATCACATGTTAGGGAAGCACCCAATTAGGTGCAACGAAGGTCCATCACTGCCTACAGGTGACACCACTGCTCATGCAGGCACTGCTGTGCTATCCCTCGCACCACGACGCAGGCATAAGCCTGACATCATGGTGACAGCGTAGTGACACCAACAAGTGACCAAGTTAGATTGAGGTAGCAGTCAAACGTCTGTAGGCGAGCCTCCCAAAAATGTGTTTTGGAGTGTCTGTAGTTGACCCTTCTGTAAAATATTTTTTTTGCATTCCCTGTTATTAGTTAATGTACAACCCATGGCTGGCATGGTGGGAATATATAGGTTTTGCGTCACAGACGGTCCACTGCACCGTTACATTTTCTTCATCATTGCCAATTACTTTTTCACCAACTGTTGTCTGGCAATGATAAAGGGGAAGGTGAATCCACTGCAGAAGAAAAGTGTCATCCTCCTACAATTCTACACTTGCTCTCAATTAAAAAGGGGCTGTTCTTGCCTTGGCCTTCCTCATAGTGGCCGCTTCTGCGAACACGATGGCAGACCGGGAGACACTCCCTCATGTAAAATTGTTTTGGAGTGTCTGCGGTTGACCCTCCTGTAAAATATTTTTCGTTTTCCCTGTTAATAGTTAATGTACAACCCATGGCTGGCATGGTGGGAATATATAGGGAAGCACCCAACTAGGTGCAACGAAGGTCCATCACCCATGCCCATGCTGGCACTGCTCTCCTATCCTCAGCCACACGATGCAGGCATAAGCCTGACACAGCATGGTGGTGACACCAACAAGTGACTAAGTTACATGAGGTAGAAGGTGAGACACCCAAAAATTTAGCCTGACGCAGCATGGCGGTGACAGAGTGACCGAGTTAGACTGAGGTAGCAGGAGGTGAAGCACAGATGGTAATTCAAAGGTGGAGGAGGAGGGGTTGGAGAAAGTGGCATAGTAATTCTGATAAACTGTGAACGAGGCAGGCCCTGCAATCCTCCAAGTGGGCAGTACATGAGCGGCCCCAGGGTCAGACTCAGTCAGAGTATGTAAAATGTTCAGGATGGCCGAATGCTGGGCTCGACGGCGGACCCGTTTCGGGTTATCGATTGTCAAAATGTTGGCTTACATCAAGTTTAGTATTTGTTCTCATCAGTTGCTGTGGCTGTTGGTGGTAAAGTGGTGAGCATAGCTGCTTCCCAAGCAGTTGACCCGGGTTTGATTCCCGTCTATCGCACTATCGCAGGAGGCAATTAAAAGAAGAACCCAAAAAAAATCTGTACAATATCTAGTACGTCCCCTACCTGGGTAAATTGTTTGGAGAGAGGGCCTGTAGGTGGGGGGGTGGGGGGGAGGAGGTTGAGCTGGAAGAGCCAGAGGAGTGCCCCCTTGGCTAGCGTGTGTGGTGGTGACAACAGCCAGATGGAGTTCGAATGACGACGCAGGACCCCAACTTAAAAATTTAGCATCAACCGGTACAGTTGTCAACTATGAGCTTGATCAAGTGTGGTATGTGTTCTATGTATTCTTCTCAGTTTAATACCGTATATGGCACCTATCCGGAAAAATAGTTTGGAGAGAGAGAAAGAGAGGAAAAATATGTATTTTTAAAAGTGACGTTCAGTATAGATTAAAAAGAAAGAAAGGATTTTATGAAATGGATTTGTATCACTGAGAGCAAAAGAACCTATTTTATTACATGACGTGCAGTATAGATCACTTGGAGATAAAAAGGGGAATGTGCAGACTTGGGCTGCTATAGTGCAAACCACTATGGTGGTGACAACAAAAAGCGAGTGACACTGCGGGAGCAGGCAAACCACAAACATTTTCTTGGCCCTGTATGGCGGCGGTGACTGAGTTAGTATGCGGTAGCTGGTGAAGCACCCAAAAATTTTGCCCTTTTTTTCTTTTCGGAGTACATAAAGTCTACCCTCAGCAAAAAAAATTTTTTTTTTTTTTTTTTAAATGTCGGTACTTGCACATCCTGAAAAATTGTTTTGGACTGTCTGTTTGACGCTCCTGAAACATTGTTTTACACTGTAGTTGACACTGCGGAAAAATTGTTTGGAGAGAGGGCCTGTAGGTGGACCTTCGGAAATATTGTTTGGAGAGAGGGCCTGTAGGTAGACCTCAGAAAAAATTGTTTGAAGAGAGGGCCTGTAGGGGGCCCTCCTGAAATATTTTGGTAAGAGTGCCAGTTGGACCTCTAAAAAAAAAAATGGTGTTTTTTTTGGTCAGCGTTAGGCAAAGACGACAAGGAGGAGGAGAAGTAGGAGAAGTAGAGAAGAGGAATCGGATACATAAGTAATGTAAATCTTTAGCTGCTTTCCCCCGGAGGAGATTTAAATTCCGGTGAAATCCAGGCTTTGTTCATTTTAATAAGCGTCAGCCTGTCAGCGCTGTCAGTTAACAGGCATGTACGCCTATCGGTGATGACGCCACCAGCTGCACTGAATACCCGCTCTGACAGCATGCTAGCGGCAGGGCAGGCCAGCACCTCCAAGGCGTACAGCGCCAGTTCAGGCCACGTGTCCAGCTTTGAAACCCAGTAGTTGTATGGAGCAGAGTGATCGGTCCGGACATTGGTATGGTCAGCTAGGTACTCCCTCACCATCTTTCTGTACAGCTCCCCACTACTCTGCCTAGACTGGGGACAGGAGACAGTGTCTTGCTGGGGTGACAAAACTGGCAAAGGCCTTGGAGAGTGTTCCCCTGCCAGTGCTGGACAAGCTGCCTGCTCGCCTCCTCTCCCCCGCTACTTGGCCCACAGAACCATGCCCTCTGCCGCTAGCAGCGTCAGATGGGAAGGATTGTTTCAGCTTGTGCACCAGGGCCTGTTGATATCTATTCACTCTCATACTCCTTTCCTCTGCAGGGATGAGAGTGGAAAGGTTATGCTTGTACCGTGGGTCCAGGAGAGTGAAC
>ONZH01029714.1:0-37017 GCA_900303285.1 Rhinella marina | reverse complement strand
CCGCCCAAGAGCTGTTACAGGGCATCACGGCGCAGACAGATCTTTGGCTGGGGCCGCTGAACCTGAAACCTGGCATGGTTGTGTGGGACAACGGGCGTAACCTGGTGGTGGCTCTGCAACTCGGCAGGCTTACACATGTGCCATGCCTGGCCCACGTGTTCAATCTTGTGGTCAGCGTTTCCTCAAGACCTACCCCAATTTGTCTGATTTGCTCACCAAGGTGCGACACATCTGTGCGCATTTCCGCAAGTCAAGCACAGATGCTGCCACCCTCAGGGCAGTGCAACGGCGCTTACAACTGCCAGCTCACCGACTGTTGTGCGACGTGCCCACGCGATGGAATTCAACATTACACATGTTAGCCAGGGTTTACCAGCACCGCAGAGCCATTGTAGACTGCCAGATGACAACTTCCACGAGAACTGGTAGTCAGGTTAGTCAGCTTCCTCAAGTCTACAATGAGGAGTGGACGTGGATGTCTGATATCTTTCAGGTGCTAAGACACTTTGATGAGTCAGCGCAGATGGTCAGCGGCAAAGCCGCCATTATCAGCGTCACCATCCCGCTGCTTTGTCTGCTGAAAAAGTCACTGATCAGCATGAAGTCAGAGGCTTGTCACAGGAGATGGGGGAAGAAGATACGTTGCTTGATAGCCAGAGATAGATACGTTGCTTGATAGCCAGAGCACCCTCAGGTCTGTTTATTGGAGGAGGAGGAGGAGGAGGAGGAGGAAGAGGAGGAAGAGGAGGAGACTGTTGGCGAGACCGAAGAGGGTACCTATGCTCATTCCTTCTTATCTGTTCAGCGTGTATGGGCTGAAGAGGAGGAGTTGGAGGAGGAGGAGGAAATGGAGAGTCAGCCTACTGAGGAAAGGGAATTCTTGCATGTTGGGACTCTTGCGCACATGGCTGACTTCATGTTAGGCTGCCTTTCCCGTGACCCTCGCGTTAGAAGCATTTTTGACAACACCGATTACTGGGTGTTCACCCTCCTGGACCCTCGGTACTAGCAGAACTTTTCCACTCTCATTCCTGTAGAGGAGAGGAGTATGAGAGTGAATCAATATCAACAGGCCCTGGTGCACAAGCTGAAACTATCCTTCCCATCTGACACCGCTAGCGGCAGAGGACGTAGTTCTGCGGGCCAACTAGCGGGGGAGAGGAGGGGAACAGGCAGCTTGTCAAGCACTGGCAGGGGAACACTCTCCAAGGCCTTTGCAAGTTTTATGTCACCCCAGCAAGAATATGTCACCAGTCCCCAGTCTAGGCAGAGTAGGGGGGAGCTGTTCAGAAAGATGGTGAGGGAGTACATAGCTGACCATACCAGCGTCCTGCGTGATCACTCTGCTCCATACAACTACTGGGTTGCAAAGCTGGACACGTGGCCCGAACTGGCGCTGTACGCCTTGGAGGTGCTGGCCTGCCCTGCCACTAGCGTGTTGTCAGAGCGGGTCTTCAGTGCAGCTGGTGGCATCATCACTGATAAGCGTACACGCCTGTCAACAGACAGTGCTGACAGGCTGACTCTTATTAAAATGAATAAAGCCTGGATTTCACCGGAATTCAAATCTCCACCGGGGGAAAGCAGCTCAACATGAACATTGTTTATGTATCCGATTCCTCTCCTCTCCTCCTCCTCCTCCTTCTCTTCGTACACATACGCTGAGCCAACAGGCAATATTTCAGAGGGCCTACTGGCTCTGTTTTAAAACAATGTTTACAGCGGGCCACCTGCAGGCCCTCTCTCCAATCAAGTCAACTACAGACACTCAAAACCAATTTTTAGGAGGGTCAACTACAGACACTCAAAACCAATTTTTATGGGGGTCAACTACAGACACTCAAAACCAATTTTTAGGAGGGTCAACTACAGACACTCAAAACCAATTTTTAGGAGGGTCAACTACAGACACTCAAAAACAATTTTTATGGGGGTCAACTACAGACACTCAAAACCAATTTTTAGGAGGGTCAACTACAGCCATTTGACTGCAATCTCAGTCTGACCAAGGCATTGGTGGTGTCACTGCCATGCTGTGTCAGGCTAAATTTTTGGGTGCTTCACCTGCTACCTGAGTCTAACTTGGTCACTCTGGGTTCACCGCCATGCCGTGTCAGGGTAAGATTTTATGTGCTTCACCTGCTACCTGAGTCTCACTTGGTCACTCTGGGTTCACCGCCATACCGTGTCAGGGTAAAATTTTATGTGCTTCACCTGCTACCTGAGTCTCTCTTGGTCACTCTGGGTTCACAGCCATGCTGTGTCAGGGTAAATTTTTGGGTGGTTCACCTGCTACCTCAATCTAACTTGGTCACTTGTTGGTGTCACTACGCTGTCACCATGCTGTGTCAAGCTTATGCCTGCATCGTAGGGCGGGGGATAGGACAGCAGTACCAGGCTTTCCGCAACCTGATGGCGGTGGCTGTCCCTCGGTACTTGGTCCCCAGCCGCCACTATTTTTCCCGATGTGCCGTCCCAGCCCTACACCAGCACGTGTCACAGAACATCATCCGTGCCCTGACCAACGCGGGTAGTGATTAGGTCCAACTAACCACGGACGCGTGGACAAGTGCTGGCGGGCAGGGACACTATATCTCCCTGACGGCACATTGGGTTAACTTGGTAGAGGCTGAGATCGAGTCTGACCCTGGGGCCACTCATGTAATGCCCACACCAAGGATTGCAGGGCCTACCTCGGTCACGGTTTCTCAGACTTATGCCTCTTCCTTCAACCTCTCCTCCTCCTCTTCGCACAGAAACGCTGAGCCAACAGGCAATGTTTCTGAGGGCCAACTGGCGCTCTATACAAACAATGTTTACGGAGGGCCGCCTACAGGCCCTCTCTCCAATAAATTTTTTAGTAGCGTCAAATACAGACACTCAAAAAACAATTTTACATGAGGGAGTGTCTCCCCGTCTGCCATCATGTTCGGTCAGGCTGTCCGTAGGTACACCACCTCTGTCGTCCGCAGAAGCGGCCACTATGAGGAAGGCCACGGCAAGAACATCCCCTTTTCAATTGAGAACAAGTGGAGACTTGTAGGAGGATGACACTTTTCTTCGGTAGTGGACTCACCTTCCCCTTTATCATTGCCAGACAACAGTTGGTGAAAAAGTAATGGGCAATGATGAAGAAAATGTAACGGTGCAGTGGACCGTCTGTGAAGCAAATCTATATATTCCCACCATGCCAGCCATGAGTTGTACATAAACTAATAACAGGAAAAACAAAAAAAATATTTTACAGGAGGGTCAACTACAGACACTCCAAAACAAATTTTTGGGAGGCTCACCTACAGATATTTGACTGCAATCTCAGTCTGACCAAGGCATTGGTGGTGTCACTGCCATGCTGTGTCAGGCTAAATTTTTGGATGCTTCACCTGCCACCTGAGTCTAACTTGGTCACTATGGGTTCACCGCCATGCTGTGTCAGGGTAAATTTTTGGGTGGTTCACCTGCTACCTCAATCTAACTTGGTCACTTGTTGGTGTCACCACGCTATGTCAGGCTTATGCCTGCGTCGTGGGGCAGGGATAGGACAGCAGTGCCAGCATGGGCAGTGGTGTCACCCGCAGGCAGCGATGGACCTTCGTTGCACCTAGTTGGGTGCTTTCCTAACATGTTCCAGCGCATGTGCCTTGCCCATCTTGGTCTGGGTCAGCACAATTGTCTTGAGGGTCACCCCAAGGCTGTTGGCCAGAATGTGGGGTAATGGTACGATTAGGCAGCCTCAGAGGCATCCATGCATGCTGCCCCTGCTGTTTCCTGTCCATTTCCGTGGTGTTTCCATCATTTTCTGAGGTTTCCAGGTTTTCACCCAGCCTTCCCTATGCAGAGCCCCGGTCCCCTGCAAAAAATGCTCGAGTCTCCAATTGACTTCAATGGGGTTCGTTATTCGAAACGAGCACCCGAGCATCGGGAAAAATTCGATTTGAATAACGAGCACCCAAGCATTTTAGTGCTCGCTCATCTCTAGTTAACAACATTTCTAAAACCAGTTTTGAATAGTTTGAGGGGTGTAGTTTCTAAAATGGGGTAATTTATGGGTGGTTTTTATTATGTAAGCCTCACAAACTGACTTCAGAACTGAACTATTCCTTAAAAAAGTTGATTTTGCAAATTTGCAAAAATTGCATCTAAAATTCTAAACCTTCTACTGTCCTAAAAAAATTAAATGACACTACCAAAATGATGCCAACATAAAGTAGACATATGGGGAATGTAAATTAAAAGGGATTTTATGGGGTATCACTATCTGTCTTAAAAGCAGAGAGATTCAAATTTCGAAAACAGTGAATTTTTTCAAATTTTCGTTAACTTTTGGATTTTTTTATAAATAAAATTAAAACTTATCGACTCAAATTTACCATTAACTTGAAGTACAATGTGTCACGAGAAAACAATCTCAGAATCGCTTGGATAAGTAAAAGCGTTCTAAAGTTATTACCACATGAAGTCACACATGTCAGATTTGCAAAATTAGGCCTGGTCAGGAAGGGGGTAAATGGCCCGGATGGGAAGTGGTTATATAATCTGTTAGGTAATGCTGGCAGGTTCCCTCCCTTTAATAATCCAAAGATAGCCAAAACATGTATTTTGATTTTTCCTCAGTATATTATTACTGATTCCTTGATATTGGCTGCAAAGCAAAAACCTACCTCATGCCTGGTGAGACCACACATTTAACCTTTATACTACTATTATTATTATTTATGCATTTAGTCATATATAGCAACTTCATGAAGTTATCAGTGAATTCATTAAAAAAAAATTATATTTTAGTCAGTTAAATTACTAATACGTTCGTAAGATCTGTTCCAGTCAAAACATCAATAGTATAGAGCCTTCAAATGCCTCCTGAGTTGTGATAGCATGCTTTTTGGTCCTTGGGGGGACCCGTAGGAGCTTGTGACGTCACACGAAGCGGTCTTTTTTCCCTTTCGTTTACCATCTCACTGCTTCCCCGAACGCACGCTTGCTACCGGACGGGGCAGCGTATTCGTCACGTGTGGAGGTGAAGAACCACAAGGCCCGTGAAGAGGGAAGGAAAAGAAATTATCCCTAAGAGGATTCATCTATTACAACTGAATTCTTCATCTACAGCCCATCCTTAAGGTATATCAATATAGGAAAGATAAAGTAACTGTGTTATATACCGAAAACGGCGTGGGGGTGTTGTTTACTACGTATAATATTGCCTAAACAGCGCGGGTATGATTTATTACGTATATTAGACATCACTATTTAATATTTGCAGCTTACTCATATACTACCCAGCGAAGGCTCATTTTTAGATCTTCTTGATACTCATAAGAAGGGAGAAGTGAGTGGCAATAAGACTAAAATAAAACATACGGCAGCGCTTGAGTGTTTTGAAATAGTCTATTTTTGGAAATATATGCAGTCTGTAGCTGTGTTTAGGAAACAGCGGCATCTTATGGCCAAACAGCAGAATGTCAGTCCAGATCATTTAATTTACACAATGTTCAGACAAGGAGAGCTGTTTCCCCATCTCACATGTGTGCAGATGTTTAGGGGTAGTTGCACTAGTGGTAGTGGCAGTAGGGCATTACAAGCATGGAGTAGAAATTGCAGCGGTGGCGACAACAGCAGCAGCTGTACGGTACATAATGTTAGGCATGCTGACAGTGGCATGATGGCATCAGCAGCAGCCATACAGAACATAATGGTAAGCAGGCAAACAATGAAGATGGCATGATGGAGGCAGCAGCAGCCATATGGTATGGAACATGAGAGTAGGCAGGCAAACAGTGGCAGTGCTAGGATAGTGGCAGCTGCAGCCATGTAGTATGCAACATGAAAGCAAGCAGGGAATGACAGTAGCATGATGTTGACAGCAGCAGCAGCTATATGGTACAGAACATGATAGGTATGCAGACATAGACAGTCGCATAATGGCAGCAGCAGCTATACGGTGCATAACATGATGGCAGGCAGGGAAGGTGGTTGTGGGAGGTGGTTGACTCTGTAGGAGGCTGAGAGAGGCATCCGGGTCAGATACATGGACGGCAGACATCTGCTCGCTGAAAGCTGCAACAAGCTGTATACACAGTGTTTTCTGGTAATAAAGTAATTTGGCCATCCCTCTGGTATGGATACAGCATCCATTACGTATGCAAGCAAGCATATACCTTACTATTCTAGCCAGTGTGCTCAAGGACCACTGGCCACTGAGATGATTGGTGTTGTCATCATCAGCCTCCTGCTCTTCCTCCTCCTCCAGTGGTAGCTCCTCATCCTTATCCTCCTCCTCCATGGGACTTTCTCTGATGAGCTGCCACTGCCTGTCCTCAAAATAACACAAGCTCCCTGTTGAGGTGGTCTGGTGCAAAATCATTTACCGTTTTACTCTGCTCGTACAGATGCTCTAGTATATGTAAGGTGAAATTCCAGTGAATTGAAACATTGCGGATCAAATAGTGTAATGTCAGATTGTTCTGTCCTGTAAGTCCAGGACTGCAATGCAAGGATGAAATGCAAGGACAGTCTCCTTGGCATGGCCAGCACCCTCTGCAAGCTAGTGTAATGTTTCAAAAAGAGTTGCATGAATAAATTGATCACAAGCACCATGCAAGGTGACCACCTTGCCCAGTTGGAGTTGGCAGGGAGACAGACAGTGGTATGTTTACTGCTTTATGCCGATTTGATAGGAGGAAGGGGTAGTGACACTCTCTTCTGCTTCTGTTGGGGATAAGCACCTGGTGTGGGAACCAGAAAAACACAAATGTGGAGGTTTCAGTAGGACCCGGCCTTTTTACTTTGGTGCTGCCTCATTGCTGCTGTGCAAAACATCGACCCGGTGAGCTGTGAAAGACATCTACTGTCCCTGCCTGTAACAGCTTTCCCAGGTGCCCACTGTGCAGTGCACCATGCCACACAGCAAGAATTACAAGGAGCAGCTCAATTTCTCTGCCATGTGTCAGTACAAAGCAAGAATGTTTTTTTTGAGAAATAATGATGTCTATGTTTTTTCCATCAAGGCTGTCAGATCCCAAAAGGCAGCAGAATCCACAAAGTGGTACAGCAACAATTGCACCATCAGCAACTTCGCAAGATGGGTGTTAAACATGCACACCAGCGGATTGCTGGGCATGTAACTGATGATGATGACGACAAGGACACAGTACTGCATGTGGATGCAACCTGGCTGCCAAAGGAGACCAGGAGAAGGAGGAGATTGTTGCTCTAGCTGGTTGCCACTTTTATTTTGCCATTGGATAGGTGCCCATTGGATTCTGGTGCCTACATTTGTGTTTGAATGCCCATGGTTTATTTTAATCGTGACGATCTTGCACATGGTAATGCTTTTGTGTTTCAGCAGTGTGGAGAAAAAATGCCAGATGGAGAAAACTCACACAATCCATACGGAGCTAGTGGCAGCCAAGCTTGACTTAGGTCTGGGATGTTTTGAGCCTACACCCACAGTATCAACAGAATAACCAATTACCGAACCAGATCTGACCTTGGCAGTTTTTTGGGAGGTTTTGAGAACTTCTGACCATACATTGCTTCTGTTCTTTAATGTTGCCATCATGGCCACCACCCTCCTCCTTCTCATCAGCACCCTGATCAACACACGATCGTCGTTATAGTCACCCTTCACGTCATTTTCATCAGACTGTGATATGTCATTGTGGGCTCCTTTGCCGCCCTCCTAATTCCTTGCTCTGCATTTGCGACTGTTGCGACCACTGCACCTACTGCCACCATTATGGCTACAGGTGCAACTACTACAAACACAGATATACATGGAGACTCCCGACCCCTCCTGATCCTTCTTATGGCAGGTCAAACTCTGACTGTTCTAACAGAAATCATCAACAGGGAGACTTTCTTGTTTATCTTCAGTAGCATGTGGTGTTTTTTTTAATTTTCTTTGAAAAAAGATGACACTTCACAAGGAGGGCGCAGTGAAGACAGAGATTATGCAACTCAAAGGTTTCTCTTAGGTTGCAAGGAGGAACAGGAGGTCAAACTCAGAGGTGACCTCCACATCATTCTGTTGTGACTGAGAGGAAGAGTAAGCCATGCAGTCCACAATTCATCCTCTTTGTTCTCAAAAATAATATTGCGCCTTTCGAAAGCCTGGGCCTACTATTGGCTAGATAGTTGGTGCTACCACTGCCATACTACACACATTCTGGCTCTGGGAGGATGAGGTATGGGTCTTTCATTTTGCACTTTTCCATTTTCCAGACATTTTATTTTGACACCTATAAATGAAAAGTAATTGGTTTTCTATAAATGAAAAGTCTCGGATTTGGTACACACAGTTTATTAAATGATACTAGCAAAATTGCAAGTGTGTTTTCCATAATTTAAAGACAAAGGCATAATTAAATGTCCATCCCCTTCTACAAATACACTGCACACTGATATTAACAATTAACTTCAAGGAATAATGCAATGTTTGAGGTAAAATGTCTTTGAGCTACATTTTTAATATCACTTGGGTGCTGCTTTGCCACTGTAGCAAAAAACATTGACCCAGTGGGCTGTGAAAGACATGTACTGTCCCTGCCCGTAAGAGTCGGTCAAGGTATCCACTGTGGTGTGCACCTTGCTGCACAGTGAGAATCGCAAGGAATGACCCATATTGTCCACCATTTGAGAGTACAAGGTAGGTATGGCTTTTTGGGACAAAAAATGCTAGTTAGGTATCTTCTAGCAAGGCTGAACTCACCATCAGCTCCCTAAAGACAACAAACAGTAATAATGTTATAGCAGCGACTGCACCACCACCAACTTGGCCAGGTAGGAATTAAGCTTGCATACCAGCAGATTGCTGGGCGTGAAAAGATGTTTCCTGGCCACACATTCTTTTATCAATGGCTGATGACAGAGTGATGGAGGAATCTGAGTGGGAGATGTGACTATGATGATTATGATGTGAAAGGACACCGGAATGCCCATAGATGTGGCCTGGCTACTGCAAGGGACACCAGGTGAAGAAGAACACTCTTTTTGTGTTTACTGATTGTCACCTTAGTTTGCCCATGGGATGGGGTGAGGCTGTTTAAATAAAGATGTGTGCCTATGTTTGCCTGTCCACGTCTTATTTAACTCTTGCAGAGCTTGCACAGGGCAATGCTTCTCTCTTTGGCAGTGTGGAGAAAAGCTGCCACTCTTGCCCAGAGCTAGAGGCAGCTGAGCTTGGCTTAGCTCTGGCACGTTTAGGTATAATGCATCTACAGTGTCAACAGCATCACCAGTTCCTGAAGCTGGGAGGTATCTCCTCTGTTCTTTATTTCTGCCACTACCACCACCCTCCTCCTCAGCACCCCAATCCGGCTACTAAGTATTCTCTAACATACAATCATCATCTGAGTTTTCACCCTCCATGCCCCTTGGCCCCCCTACTATACTCTGCATTTGCCCTGACTTCCATTGTTGCTGCCCCCACCACCAATACCATGTCTATGGGTGCCACTACCACCACCAACACAGCTATGCATGGGGTCCCCAGCCTTCTCCTGAACCTCTTCCACAGGGCAAATGCTGACTACAAATGCTGACTACACTCACATCAAGTCATCAACAGGGATACTCTCTTGACTATCTGCCATAGAGCGTGGTGGGGTTTTGTTGCCACTTCTTAGAAAAAAGGAAGGTGCCCCACTAGAAAGGGGCAGTGAAGACAGAGAGGACAGCACTAAAAGTCTACTCTGGGGCTGCAAGGAGGAGTGTCAGGAGGAATGCTGTGACCCTTGGCTTCAAGGCACAGTGTCAGACTCAGAAGTCACCTCCACGTCATCCTGCTATGACTGAGAGGAGGAGTGAGTCATCCAATTCACAATCTCATCCTCTTTCTCCTCAGTGATAATATTGTGTCTTTCCAAAGCCAGGGAGAACTGCAGCCTACTATTACTACTGGCTCTGGCAGGACAAGGCCTGGTCCTGGGTCTTTTGTTTGAAAACCTTGGTATTCCTGACATTTTTTGGCTTAATGTGCACAATCACACAAAGTATGGGATGGTTTGCAAGTCTTTTTTCTGGAACTTAAAGACAGACAGGTGAAATACAATCTCCTTCCGTTTTCACTAGAGATGAGCGAATCATCCAAAATTTGCTTCAGAGAATAATCGACAAATTTCTGACAAGATTTGTTCGTAATACGAATTTGTTCGGTTGAATTTGCGTTAAAAAATAATCATTGTTTTGCAAACATTCCTGCACAAATTACGAACATACAGTCATTGTTGTTAAAAGTACGCAATACGTAAGCATTAGCGTACAAAGTGCGTACGAATCCTTAGTGTACTATTGACTCGTGATTGCGTCATGCGCACGAGGCTAGGCTACGGCGTACAGTCTTTAGAGGCAGTCCATATGAGGTAGAAAAGTAAGGTGCTAGGCTGCTAGCTATCCGGCTAAGTGCATAATTTACTAAAAAAAACATTGTACAATAAGTGCATAATAGGACACATTGCAGTACCTGAAAAAGAGTACACACAATGGGCTAAAGTGCTTGAACGTTGCTGAACCTTTAAAAACATTATTGCTAAAATACAGCAAAGACAATTATGGAAACATTTTAGTGCAATCAATTTCACATTTGCAAGCATAATAGGCTCAGATATACATTTGAGTCTCTCCTTGTGGCTGCTTGGCATGATAAAACACTGGAACACAGTCCAAAATTCAATTGTAATCCACGTGAGGTAATTTTGTAATCCACATGGATAATATAAGATAGCAGCAAATAGAGAACCCTCTTGGAAAAGTGGGCTCACAAAATAACCTGAGAAGGGGAGAAAAGGAAAATAGGCACGCTTAGGCGCAACTAGGAATTTTCTGCAGAATGGGGGGGGGGGAGTCCTGACAAGTCATGTCCATCTGGGTGAGAGTCAAACAGGGGGCAATACAAACTAAACAAACAAAACAAGTGCCAACTAGCTCTCACTCGTCAAGTGCAGTCCATGTTGTGGCTTCCATAGGTTCTCCATAGGTGTCCTTTAAATCACTCAGCCAGTAGAAGGGTTCCTCAGATGAGGGACCTGAAGTCCTCCTCGCTTTAACTACTACGGAATGAGATCAGAGGACGCTCCTGCCTCCTGTAGGCCTAGCTGGCTGCCGTGGTGGAGCTCCACTACCCTCTTCTGCCAGAAGTCGTACTTGACGTGGTATGGGTGGTGGTTTGCCGAATTTTCCGAAAAGATTTGCTTCAATCCGAATAAATTTGTGATGAATCGCGTTAAAAAAAACGGCTACTTCCGGGCTGCAGAGAGCCTGGATAATAGTGTAGAACACTGTGCCTTGCAGTAAAACGCATAGGGAGTCTACTGTGGTAGTGAAAGAATACTGTGAGCCAGTGTGAAACGCACATAACAGGCGTCGCTCTTAGAATCGCTGCACACTTTTATGTATTTGGGCAGTTAAGGGGCCAAAACTCACCAAATAACTCAAGTCTGAACTCAGCCTTACAGGTCAATATTAGCGCCAGCTATAAAGAATCGTGCATAGCCCAAGATCTTACTAGAGCGCCAAAAGCGCACGTCTTTTACACCAATTCACTGATTCCACATACATTTCGATAGAACCTGTTCTATTACATGCTTATACAAGCAGAGACCCCCAGACAGTGTGGAGATGGCAGTGGCAGCAGCATCAGCAGACTATAAAGTGGCACGACGACAGTTTGGCCGGGTGGCAGCAGCATGAGTAGGCCACAGAGTGGAAGAATGACAGACCCTGGAAGTGGCAGCAGCAGTGGAAGTAGTAGTACAATTTAGAGGCCACAGAGTGGCACAATTACATAATTTTGACGTAGCGGCAGCTAGGAGACGGCATGTGGAGTCGGCCGCGGCAGCAGCAGCATCAGGCCGGAGAGTAGCATGGTGACATACCCTGAAGAGCAGATCGTAAAAAAGAATTCTCGGCCTTTTGGTTAAGATCAACTGTAGTATATGTTCTTATCAGTATCGGGGCTGGTTATGCAAGCGGACAGGAACGTAAGACATAGGAGGTGCAGTGAAGTCTCCAGCTTTGCCTCAACTGTGGTAAAATGTCAGTATTGATGCAGTATGCCAAGAAAGCTAAGAGTTCCATCTTGAGATCGAGCTCGCGGTCTGCAGGGAGCTGAGCTACCACCTGTGGGAGCCCCTGCCTCTCGCCTCCCCCATGCTCATCGCTGAGTGTCCCGGGGGCCGGAATCGTTTACTTTTCAAAATTCGAGTGTATTCCTGTATACTTGAGCTATGAATAATGGAATAGGACTACAGAACGTACCAAAAATTTACATGCTGCTGCTGAGCAGAAGGTCCAAAAAATTCTAATCAATTTACTAGGCCAACGATTGGCACCGAAAGAGCAGCTGCAAGAGGCAGCAGCAGTCGGACAAATTTACTAGGCCGAGTGGCATCGCACTGTAACAGCAGCTGCAAGAGGCAGCAGCAGTCGGACAAATTTACTAGGCCAACGAGTGGCACGGTAACAGCAGCTGCAAGAGGCAGCAGCAGTCGGACAAATTTACTAGGCCAACGAGTGGCGCCGTAACAGCAGCTGCAAGAGGCAGCAGCAGTCGAACAAATTTACTAGGCCAACGATTGGCACCGAAAGAGCAGCTGCAAGAGGCAGCAGCAGTCGGACAAATTTACTAGGCCGAGTGGCATCGCACTGTAACAGCAGCTGCAAGAGGCAGCAGCAGTCGGACAAATTTACTAGGCCAACGAGTGGCAACGTAACAGCAGCTGCAAGAGGCAGCAGCAGTCGAATACATTTCAAGGCCACAGAGTGGCACAGTAACAGCATCTGCAAGAGGCAGCAGTCGAATACATTTCAAGGCCACAGAGTGGGAGAGGCAGCAGGAGTCGTACTAATTTTAATGAGACAGACTGACACAGTGACATACCCTGGGAGAGGCAGCAGCAGTCATAAAAATTTAAATGCAAAATACCGTAGAGTGGCACAATTGCATAATTTGGAGGTAGTGGCAGCTAGGACACAGCGTGCGGAGGCGGCGGCGGCAGCATGAGTGGGCCACAGAGTGGCACAATTACATAATTTGGAGGTAGCGGCAGCTAGGACACAGCGTGTGGAGGCAGCAGCAGCATGAGTAGACCACAGAGTGGCACAATCACATAATTCGGAGGTAGTGGCAGCTAGGACATAGCGTGTGGCGGCGGCAGCAGCATGAGTAGGCCACAGAGAGGCACAATCACATAATTTGAAGGTAGCGGCAGCTAGGACACAGCATGCGGAGGCAGCAGCAGCATGAGTAGGCCACAGAGTGGCACAATTACATAATTTGGAGGTAGCAGCAGCTAGGACACAGCGTGTGGAGGCGGTGGCAGCAGCATGAGTAGGCCACAGAGTGGCACAATCACAAAATTTGGAGGTAGTGGCAGCTAGGACACAGCGTGTGGAGGCGGCAGCAGCATGAGTAGGCCACAGAGTGGCACAATTACATAATTTGGAGGTAGCGGCAGCTAGGAAACAGCGTATGAAGGTGGCAGCAGCATGAGTAGGCCACAGAGTGGCACAATCACATAATTTGGAGGTAGAATTCCAATGGGTGGAAACGTCACATATCAGCCTATGTTGGGGGACGCCATTCTGCCGCTGCAGCTCAAGAAGGTTGTGATTGGCGGTGTAGGAATGGCTAAAGTGCATGCAAAGTTTACTGGCCATTTTTAGAATGTTTTGCAGTTGTGTATAAGACTTGAGGAACTGTTTGACAACCAGATTAAATACGTGCGCCATGCAGGGAGCATGGCTCAGCCCTCCTTGGCGCAGCGCACACCATGTTCTTTTCGTTCCTTGTCACCATGGTTCCGATTTTTTGTTGTCGCCGAGAAAGCCAGCAATCGATTTCTTCTTTCATGACGCGGAGCAGTTCCTCCCCTGTGTGACTTCGTTCGCCCAGGCTAACCAGGCGTAGAACTGCGTGACACCGCCATTCCCTGCACATGTGGCACGCTGGAGGAGCACTATGACTTGGCAGTCGAGGCTGAGGTGGTGGAGAAGGAGCCGAACATTAGCGCAGGATCAGCAGTTTGACAACGAGGAGGAGAAAGTGGCATCACCTGTTCAAGTTGCTTGTGTGGCTGTGCAGGAAGCACATTGACCAAGTGGGCCGTAAAGGACATGTACTGGCCTTGACCGTAGTTACATCTCCACACGGCGGCGCTGCCGTGCACTTTGGCAGACACCGACAGGCTCAAGGACTGGGCCACCTTCTCTTCTACATATTTGTGCAGGGCTGGGACTGACTTTTTGGCAAAGAAATGATGGCTTGGGACTCTCCACGTCGGCTCGGCACAAGCCATCATTTCTCTGAACGGTGCAGAGTTCACCAGTTGAAAAGGGAGGGACTGCAGCAAGAGCAACTTGGACAGGAGCACGGTCAGCTTCTGCGCTGTAGGATGGCTGGACGCGTACTGCTGTCTCTTTGCAATCGCCTCGGTGAACGACTGCTGCCGTAATGAGTGGCGAGGAATAAGAGGAGGAGGAGCAGGAGCATCTGGAGTGGTAGATAATGACAGACAGCTACCTTTGGCAGAGGTGCTGGAGCCTTGACTGCCTGAAATGGGATGCGTGCCACTAGGCGATACTGTTGTTGCTGCTGCCGACTGGACCGCCACATCTGAGCCATGGTTCTCCCAGGCCACTTTGTGGCGACGCTGCATATGTTGGCGCAGGACCGTGGTGCCAACATTAGCACCTTGGCCATACTTCACTTTTTGACCACAGATTCTACATATAGCCATGTTCACCTCCTCAGGCGTCTTAACAAAAAACTTCCACACCGCAGAGTAGGCGATTTTACTACCAACACTCTGCACTGACTGAGTGGTACCTCCGCTGCCTGGCTGAGCCCTTGCGCCGCTCTTTTCAAGGCCGGAAAGCACCTGCGAAGAGTGCGGTCTACCCCGTGCCCGTTTGGCTCCCGACCTCGCACTGCTGCCACTCCGCTGACTAACGGCCACACTACCAACTTGCTCCCTGCGCCGCTGCCTGACGCGCTGCAGTCTCGTCTGCAGATGATGATAATGATGATGAAGCCCTTGCTTCACCCGGCTCCCAAGTGCGATCGGCTACATCATCATCAACTACAGTTTGCACGTCGCTAATGTCCTCCTCAACTGTCTCGGTGTACAAAGCCTGACCGCTCTCAACATCACCTCCCACTACACTCTCCTCATCAGTACTTGACTGCCTATTGGAAGGGACGGATTTCTGCCCTGCCTCTTGGCTTCCCAGTAGCTGATGACTGTCCTCAAGTAGTTCGTCCTCGCTGTATAGTGGCACAGAGCCCACAGCATATAGTACTTCTCTGGCTGAGGGAACCAAAAAGGACAGAGGCAGGTTGAGGACAGGTGAGGGCACTGGAGCTGCTCCAGGCCCATGCCAACTAAGGGTTGTGTCTGACAAACCCGCCGACTCTTGGCTGGGGGTGTCAGATGTCATCTGGGAGGAAGTGGATGACCGAGTCAACCATTCAAGAACCGCTGGGTTGGTGGTCAACACACGACCACTAGATGGCACCGGTAGCTCTGGCCTCGCCAAGTGACCCCTAATGCCATGTCCCCTTCCTCTGCTGCGACCTGTGCCTATTCCAGAAACATTTGTGCCATTGTCCCTCCCCTGTGAAGGGCCTGTCACCCCTCTGTCTGACATACTGTTTGATAAAAAATTTAAAATAAAAGGAAATTAAGAATCCCCCCAAAAATATACTTTGCTTACTGCCTTGCACAACTGCTTAACTATTTCTTTAAGAAATATCGTCACCCACCGAGTGGGTTAACAATGGGTTGCTGAACTCTAGTACAATGGGTTACTGCACAGCACTACATAACGATTTTCTTTTTCTATGGCGACTGACACTGCAAATAGTTATTTAAAATGAACAACCCCACAAATATGGATTCACTGTTCTTTTGGCAATTCAACTTCACTGAAGAAGTTAGCACTATATGGCGCTTGTCTGTTTGTATGGGGAATAACGCCGCAAATAGTTATTTAAAATGAACAACTCCACAAACACGGATTCACAGGTTTTTTGGCAATTCAACTTCACTGAAGAAGTTAGCACTATATGGCGCTTGCCTGTTTGTATGGCGAATAACGCTGCAAATAGTTATTTAAAATGAACAACTCCACAAACACGGATTCACAGTTTTTTTGGCAATTCAACTACACTGAAGTTAGCACTATATGGGGCTTGTTTATTTGTATGGTGAATGACACCGCAACTATTTCTTTCACATTTACAAGCTGCCAATCACGGATTATATATGTTTTTCCCCAAACACAACCCAAAAGATATATATATATATATATATATATATATATATATATATATATACACTCACCGGCCACTTTATTAGGTACACCTGTCCAACTGCTCGTTAACACTTAATTTCTAATCAGCCAATCACATGGCGGCAACTCAGTGCATTTAGGCATGTAGACATGGTCAAGACAATCTCCTGCAGTTCAAACCGAGCATCAGTATGGGGAAGAAAGGTGATTTGAGTGCCTTTGAACGTGGCATGGTTGTTGGTGCCAGAAGGGCTGGTCTGAGTATTTCAGAAACTGCTGATCTACTGGGATCTTCACGCACAACCATCTCTAGGATTTACAGAGAATGGTCCGAAAAAGAAAAAACATCCAGTGAGCGGCAGTTCTGTGGGCGGAAATGCCTTGTTGATGCCAGAGGTCAGAGGAGAATGGGCAGACTGGTTCGAGCTGATAGAAAGGCAACAGTGACTCAAATTGCCACCCGTTACAACCAAGGTAGGCAGAAGAGCATCTCTGAACGCACAGTACGTCGAACTTTGAGGCAGATGGGCTACAGCAGCAGAAGACCACACCGGGTGCCACTCCTTTCAGCTAAGAACAGGAAACTGAGGCTACAATTTGCACAAGCTCATCGAAATTGGACAGTAGAAGATTGGAAAAACGTTGCCTGGTCTGATGAGTCTTGATTTCTGCTGCGACATTCGGATGGTAGGGTCAGAATTTGGCGTCAACAACATGAAAGCATGGATCCATCCTGCCTTGTATCAACGGTTCAAGCTGGTGGTGGTGGTGTCATGGTGTGGGGAATATTTTCTTGGCACTCTTTGGGCCCCTTGGTACCAATTGAGCATCGTTGCAACGCCACAGCCTACCTGAGTATTGTTGCTGACCATGTCCATCCCTTTATGACCACAATGTACCCAACATCTGATGGCTACTTTCAGCAGGATAATGCGCCATGTCATAAAGCTGGAATCATCTCAGACTGGTTTCTTGAACATGACAATGAGTTCACTGTACTCAAATGGCCTCCACAGTCACCAGATCTCAATCCAATAGAGCATCTTTGGGATGTGGTGGAACGGGAGATTCGCATCATGGATGTGCAGCCGACAAATCTGCGGCAACTGTGTGATGCCATCATGTCAATATGGACCAAAATCTCTGAGGAATGCTTCCAGCACCTTGTTGAATCTATGCCACGAAGAATTGAGGCAGTTCTGAAGGCAAAAGGGGGTCCAACCCGTTACTAGCATGGTGTACCTAATAAAGTGGCCGGTGAGTATATATATATATATATATATATATATATATATATATTTTTTTTTTTTAATGTACCCCAAACAAGGCTCTGACCCTCTTACTGCACTGCAACAAGGGACACTAGTGGTGCTTCATTGAATAAAGCACCCCAAAACAGCCTTTAGAACAGAGTGCAGTGCCCACTCACTGCTGCTCAGTGTACCAGAATAGCAATTTCACTGCCTGATAATCCCCTATGGATTCTGTCTAGAAATCGTCCCTCTCCTATCCCTGCAATTCAGATTAACTATCCCTGATCTCCTCATTTCTTTTCTTTAGCAACGTTTTTCCATCACTTGCCCTATCTCTCCTGACGTCTGTCTCTGGTCTAAAGTCAATTGCAAATGGCGGATTCCAGCGCTGCAGAGCTATTTATAGGGCTGTGACATCACAGGACCTGGCTGGCTGCTAATTGGCTACATGTCTGCATGTGATCGCATTGTGGGTGTTTACTTCTTTGTCCCAGAAATCCTTCCCCCATGTCATTCCATGTGCTTGCGGCCATTTTAGAAAAAAAAAAAAAAATTTCTGACTTAAAAGTTTTAATACTAAAAAATAAATGAAACGTCTCATAATTTTATGCCAGCTGTATTTTAACAGTGCCACATAGAATATCAAAAGAAAAATGGAGAAAATTATATGAAATGAGAAATAAAAAATAATTTGCATTTCTTTGAGGGAAATAAGTATTTGATCCCCTAGTAAAACCATGACTAATGTTGGCTCCCATAGACCACTGACACACCCTAATCACAGTGAAGTTGTTACGTGGATGAGAGACACCTGTCCCAAATTGTCACCTGTATAAAAGGCCACCTGCCAACAGTCTCAGTGACACTCCAACATCTCCACCATGGGCAAGACTAAAGAGCTGTCTAAAGATGTCAGGGAAAAAATTGTTGACCTACACAAGGCTGGAATAGGCTACAAAGCCATAAGTAAGAAGCTGGATGAGAAGGTGACAACTGTTGGTGCAATTATTCGGAAGTGGAAGAAGTACAACATTACTGTCAATCGACCCAGGCCTGGAGCTCCATGCAAGATATCACCTCGTGGAGTATCATTGATCATGAGAAAGGCTAAAAATCAGCCAAGAACTACACGGGAGAAGCTG
Organism: Rhinella marina; assembly: GCA_900303285.1. NCBI lineage: Eukaryota > Metazoa > Chordata > Amphibia > Anura > Bufonidae > Rhinella > Rhinella marina. Next base: position 18,335 of record ONZH01029714.1, on the reverse strand, counting down.
AGTAATGATCTCAAGGCAGCTGGGACCACAGTCTCCAAAAAAAACATTGGTAATACACTGAGATGTAATGGTTTAAAATCCTGCAGTGCACGCAAGGTTCCTCTGCTCAAGAAGGCTTACGTCCAGGCCCGCCTCAAGTTTGCCAATGAACATATTAATGACTCCGAGAGAGACTGGGAGAAGGTGCTGTGGTCAGATGAGACCAAAATTGAGCTCTTTGGCCTCAACTCAACTCGACGTGTCTGGAGGAAGAAAAATACAGAATATGACCCTAAGAATATCATCCCCACCGTCAAGCATGGTGGTGGAAGCATTATGTTTTGGGGGTGTTTTTCTTCTAAGGGCACAGGCCAACTTCACCACATTGACGGGAAGATGAACGGGGCCATGTATCGCAAAATCCTGGTTGACAACCTCCTTGCCTCCGCCAGGGCACTGAAAATGGGTCGTGGATGGGTCTTTCAGCATGACAACAACCCAAAACATACAGCCAAGGAAACAAAGGAGTGGCTCCATAAGAAGCATATCAAGGTCATAAAAATGGCCTAGCCAGTCTCCTGACCTCAATCCCATCGAAAATCTATGGAGAGAGCTGAAGCTTCGCGTTTCCAAATGCATGCCTAAAAACCTTAAGGATATGGAGATGATTTGCAGAGAGGAGTGGGCCAAAATTACTCCTGAAGTGTGTGCAATGTATGCACAAAAGATCTGTGGATAGTTCAGCAAGATATTTGGAGCAATCTCCTTAACAAGTTTCTCAAAACATGTGTGCAAGTTTATCTAGAAGAATTTATGCTATTTTTATATATTGATGAGTGTTCAGACAATGACTGCCTTGCTGGTTCTGTGGACCAGCACAACAAGCATACTCCCATCCCAAGATGTCTAGATGATGAATTTCTCTCCTTTTTATGTGAATAAGAAAGTTTTTACCTCACCCTAGATCTCTATGCAAGTGGTTTCTTATATAGCTTGCTATAGTGTATACCAAAAAAATGAAATTATGGATTATATCAGAACTATACTTAATAATGGAAAATGTGTACATGTAACACCCCATAATCAGTAGAAAATGAATATCAGACGCTGTATGAGTTACCTTTTAATATTTACTCATGTTTACTCATTGATTTATGTTAATCTAGGCGAAATGCTCAGTTTGTTCCAACATTATAACATGGAGTTTCTGTTGTGCCGAAATTGCGTTTTGTGTTCTTGATCTTAAGGAATTTAAATATTAGTATGCTTTTTGCAAAACACAAGTAATTAAAACTGAATGTTATTCTTTTTATGGGTGTGTTAAGGAATCAAGAGTACCTACAAATTCTATTAATAGAATGATTGCTTTTGAGAATTGACAGACATGGAACCTTTCCTATTTTGTTCCATTTTATTTTGTATCTAGAGTTTTGAACATCAAGTGATATAAGTTTCTTTATTTTTTATGTCTCCAGTCAAGTGCTCATCCACTTTATTACACCCTTATTGCTTTGAATGTACTAGTATTCTTACTTTCACTTCCTGCTGCATTTGTTGGAATTTATGCTCTTGCTTCTCAGTCAAAAGAAGAGGTAAGACTGTATTGCAGATGTAACATGGGAAACCCAGGAACCCATAAAATATAATTATGTAATCATAATATGAGACTTTATGTGTGTAAAAATATAAAATCCTAAAAAAGGGACACCCATCAGAATTTCTATCACATATTAGCAACCTATATGTGACAATGGAGTTTTTTTAATGAAAAAACTGGTGGATTGTCGGTGGTTTCTTTGTTTGAATTTGAAAGTCTTGCTTAACTCTATCACCCAGGCCATCACTCTGGCCAGAGAGGTGCAAATCAGTGCTTCTCTGTGGTGATCTTTATCTATATTTATCAAGAGAAAAATAGTGCTGACATACTGTTTTCCAAATTTGACACCTACTATTGTTATGAGGATTAACTTGGAGATAACATCTGACCCTCAAGGTAACAGTAACCTGACAATGTGTTGTCTATCTATTTAGGAGTTTTATCTCTCTGTGCTCACTGCTACAGAAGGAAATAAAATGCATTTTATCTGAATGGCCTAATTCGGCTGAAGTGAAAATGAAAAACATCAAAAAATTCTAAAAAAAAAAAGTTTTCTATGAACATTAAATGAATTTTCCGTTTTACTTGAGTCTGCATTGTCATTATTTGTTCCAAACTTATAAAACATTGCATGCTGTTTAATAAGTTTGTCGTATCTTTAAAGAGGCTGTGCCATGAAAAATGTCCAATCGAACACTTGGGGGTAGAGTTGAAGAAAAAGCTGAATTCATACCACAGTGAGTCAACCAGTATGAATCAACATTGGGAACATGTAGAAGAGACCTGGGAACAGATTTCGGTCGAGAGACATTAATGGCCTCGTCACAGAGTGGTGAAGGTGACAACAGTGAGAGGAGTGAACATAGTGTCCCAGTCACAGAGTGTCGAGGGTGGCAACAACATGAGGAGTCAACACAGTGGCCCAGTCACAGAGTTAAGAAAAAACACAATGCAACAGTACTCTGCAAACACAAATAAAGTACAAAACTGCCATTGTTATAGAAAATATTCTGGTGCTAATGTTACGCTTATTTTAAAAATTTGAGATTCTTGGATAATACATTTTGTACAAAATTATTTGGGGCTGTCTGCCAAACATCCAGGCGATCTCTATAAGACAGAAACCTAACACTAAATACTACCTGTTACGTGCCATACTGGCCACCATAAAGTTCAGGGAATGCAGATTCTACATGCATGCTGGGTCCACTCTGCCTTTTACCATTTTTTGTGCCATAATGGCCTCCATTAAATCCAGGGAATGCAGGTACCAACATGCATGCTGAGCCCACTCTATACCGCTCCTGCTGTTTTAGGTACGCTGGTGAAGAAAAGTTCTCATTAGGGACTCCAGACTTAAAGGGAACCTGTCATCTCCGAAACACCCCCTGAACTAGAGTAAGCTTGGTATAGTGTAAGTGATGCTGAATCCGAATATGTAAGTTTTATCTTCATACTCATTTCCATTCTGATGCTGTGCTCCCACAAACATGCAGTAAAATATACTCAGTGGACTCCAGTGCTCACTCACATAATGGAGAGGACTCAAAGAAGAGTCCAGTGAGTGCATTTTACTGCCGGTTTGTGGGAGCACAGCGTCAGAATGGGAGTGCGTATGAAGATAAAACTTACATATTCGGATTCATCATCACTTACACTATACACCACTTACTCTAGTTCAGGGGGTGTTTCAGAGGTGACGGGTTCCCTTTAAGTTTCTGCTGATGGAGCTGATGCTGCTCCTGCCCCCCCCCTCCCCCTCCAGCAGTCATGGCAGTGTAGCATGACTGCAGAGGGCCCACCTGGTCAGATCTTTCTGGGGGTAGCCAATGGCGCTTATAGGCAGCAACAAACTGACTACATAGGATGTCTCAATAGTAGTTGAGTTTATCCTCCCTCTCAGCAGGTGTAAAAAAGCCCCCATTTTGAATTGGTGGCAAGGGTCTAATATGGTGGAGGGCCAGTTCAGCCCCCACAGGGCTCAGGTGGCCGTGAGCTGTAGGCGCCACTGTTCCTGTCCCTTGGCTAGCCAGATTTATTAGCATCTACGCCAGGACATGAAGGAGTGACATTACATCATTTATCCCATTGTCCTGGCGACTGACAAATATTGTGGCCTCCTCAAATGGCCTGAGCAAACAGCAGGTGTCACGCATGAGCTGCCAATGGCTAACATCATATCATGGTCCAACACGTGGAGGGTGGAGTTTCAACAGGTGTAAACATCACATATGAGGCGTTGTTGGAGAACGCTATTCTGCCTTGGCAGCTCAAGAAGGGCATGATTTGCAGTGTAAGAGTGGCTGAAATGCATGCACAGTTTCCTGGTCATTTCAAGATATCTTTCAGTTGTGTGGAAGACTTCAGGAACAGTTTTACAACCAGATTAAAGACGTGCACCATGCAGGGTGCATGGGTCAGCCCTCATTGATTCAGCGCCGACACAATGTTCTTCCCATTATCAGTGACTATGGTTGCGATCTTCAGTTGGCGAGGAGATAGCCAGGATTCGATTTCTTCTTGAAGGACGAGGAGTAGTCCTCCCCGGTGCAATCGGTTCGCCCAGGCAAACCAGGTGCAGATTGAGGACGATGAGGCAGAGGAGGACATTGGCATAATTAAAGCTTAATGGATTTACTTACATATAATAGAACTTGAGCATCCTAAAATGTGTAATAATCAGGATGCAATTTCACCCCAATTACACAATTAGGGATTAACGGATATACTTATGTATAATAAAACGTGAGTACCATAAAATATGTAGTATCAGGCCATAATTCCACCCTAATTACACAATTAGTGACATTACATGTTGCCAGTACCATTACCCCTATACAGCCACCACCACTACTACTACTCCTAAACAGCTGCACACACACATCTACTTTCTTGTCTGTTCCATGCTATGCTGCCACTGCTGCCACATACCATTATTACCCAAACACACATTAAATCTAACACATTTGCTCCAATTAAGGCACACGTTTTGGATGCTTGTGCAGAACAAGCTACTATTTTTTATGACACTGACATTTGTGTGTATAAATCCAAGTAGGTACAGTACAGACCAAAAGTTTGGACACACCTTCTCATTCAAAGAGTTTTCTGTATTTTCATGACTATGAAAATTGTAGATTCACACTGAATGTCTCAAAACTTAACAAAAAAAGTGTGTAACAACTGAAAATATGTCTTATATTCTAGGTTCTTCAAAGTAGCCACCTTTTGCTTTGATTACTGCTTTGCACACTCTTGGCATTCTCTTGATGAACTTCAAGAGGTAGTCACCTGAAATGGTATTCCAACAGTCTTGAAGGAGTTCCCAGAGATGCTCAGCACTTGTTGGCCCTTTTTCCTTCACTCTGCGGTCCAGCTCACCCCAAACCATCTCGATTGGGTTCAGGTCTGGTGACTGTGGAGGCCAGGTCATCTGGCGTAGCACCCCATCACTCTCCTTCTTACACAGCCTGGAGGTGTGTTTGGGCTCGTTGTCCTGTTGATAAATAAATGATGGTCCAACTAAACGCAAACTGGATGGAATAGCATGCCGCTGCAAGATGCTGTGGTAGCCATGCTGGTTCAGTATGCCTTCAATTTTGAATAAATCCCCAACAGTGTCACCAGCAAAGCACCCCCACACCATCACACCTCCTCCTCCATGCTTCACGGTGGGAACCAGGCATGTAGAGTCCATCCGTTCACCTTTTCTGCGTCGCACAAAGACACGGTGGTTGGAACCAAAGATCTCAAATTTGGACTCATCAGACCAAAGCACAGATATCCACTGGTCTAATGTCCATTCCTTGTGTTCTTTAGCCCAAACAAGTCTCTTCTGCTTGTTGCCTGTTCTAAGCAGTGGTTTTCTAGCAGCTATTTTACCATGAATGCCTGCTGCACACAGTCTCCTCTTAACAGTTGTTGTAGAGATGTGTCTGCTGCTAGAACTCTGTGTGGCATTGACCTGGTCTCTAATCTGAGCTGCTGTTAACCTGTGATTTCTGAGGCTGGTGACTTGGATGAACTTATCCTCTTATCCTCCACAGCAGAGGTGACTCTTGGTCTTCCTTTCCTGGGGCGGTCCTCATGTGAGCCAGTTTCTTTGTAGCGCTTGATGGTTTTTGCGACTGCACTTGGGGACACTTTCAAAGATTTCCCAATTTTTTGGACTAACTGACCTTCATGTCAGTAATGATGGCCACTCGTTTTTCTTTACTTAGCTGCTTTTTTCTTGCCATAATACAAATTCTAACAGTCTATTCAGTAGGACTATCAGCTGTGTATCCACCTGACTTCTGCCCAACACAACTCATGGTCCCAACCCCATTTATAAGGCAAGAAATCCCACTTATTAAACCTGACAGGGCACACCTGTGAAGTGAAAACCATTTCAGGTGACTACCTCTTGAAGCTCATCCAGAGAATGCCAAGAGTGTGCAAATCAGTAATCAAAGCAAAAGGTGGCTACTTTGAAGAACCTAGAATATAAGAGATATTTTCAGTTGTTTCACTTTTTTGTTAAGTATATAATTCCACGTGTTAATTCATAGTTTTGATGCCTTCAGTGTGAATCTACAATTTTCATAGTCATTAAAATACAGAAAACTCTTTGAATGAGAAGGTGTGTCCAAACTTTTGGTCTGTACTGTATCTGCCCCCATTAAGGCAACATTTTTGGATGCTTGTGTAGACCAAGCCACTGTTTATTCTGATACTACTATTTGTCTGTGTATAAAAAGGGACAGGCATCTAACCTCATTAAGGCAAATTTTTGTACACATATTCCCAACAAGCCATTGTTCTTTTCTGATCAACCATTTGTCCCCAATAAGGGACAAATTTATTGGAAAATTTCTAACTTCAAAAATCATAACAAATGTGACAATGCAGTGTGCTATTAAACACACTGTTTAACACTGTCAACCATGCGTTTACCCATAGCTATATATGTCAGTGTCACTGCGACATTATTTGCTATTGCTGTCATTGTATTAAATTGCGTAAAATGGGGGGGGGGGGGTCGTTCCTGTTGATTTCACATGCACCAGCACAAGCTCTGTTGCCCCGCCCCCACATTCTGTTACACAGCACAGCTAGCAGCTTCTAACATACACTATAAGCTGATGGAACTTGCAAGTAACTTGGTAGTAAGATTTCATTCCAATCCACAACATGGTGAGTCTTACAGTGTGCTACAGCCTGTGGTCAGCAGATCTAGTTCTCACTTTCCATTATGTAGAAAGTCCATTATTTGTAAACACAATAGATATTTCTGCTGGTAACGTTAGTGCAACGATCTACAGTCAGAACCATGGTGTAGAACCATACGCAGGATAGAGATCTCATTGCTGACAGCTCTCACTACATGCACTCTCACAGTGGGCGGTCACATCTCCCACACAGATTAGTACAGTGTGATGACAAACGATGCTATGTACACATAGAAGTACACAGTGAGGGAGATTTATCAAAACTGGTGCAAAGGAATACTGACTTAGTTGCCCATAGCAACCAATCAGATTCCTCCTTTCATTTTCCAATGACGCTGTGAAAAATAAAAGGTGGAATCTGATTGGTTGCTATGGGCAACTAAACCAGTTCTACTTTACACCAGTTAGATAAATGACTATATATAATATATATATATATATATATATATATATATATATACACATATATATATATATATATATATATATATATATATGACAGCGCTCTCAAACAGTTTTGGTCGCAAAGTTTTCTGCTTTTTTTTTTAGCTATGAGCTAAAACGTTGCGACAAGTGTTTCAAGTTCGGTTTACAAGGTTTAGATTATCTAAGAATTCCGTAATGGATTCTGCTAACACGGACCAAAAGGGTCTATTCACACGTCTGCAACTGTTTTGCGGTCCGCAAATTGCAGATCTGCAAAACACAGACACCAGCCATGTGCATTCCATATTTTGCAGTCCGCACATGGCCGGCAGTATGATAGAAATGCCTTTTCTTGTCTGTGGCTGCGGACAAGAATAGGACATGCTCTATTTTTTTGCGGCCCCCATTGAAAATTGCGGAACGGATGCGGACCCATTATGCAGACATTTGAATGGAACCTTAGTTATGGTCAGTGGTAGCGTAATCCATAACGGAATTCTTACATAACCCAAACCTGAACCTTGTACGTCAAACCTGAAACACAAGTTCACTCATCCCTAGTTGTCACCACAGGGGTAAATAAAGTGTTTTTCTTTTCACTCATTTTTTGTGAGAGTGCTGCCATTTTCTTTATTCTTATATTGTCCTTGATTTGTTGCCGGATTCATGGGCCTGCACCTCCATATATTTTGCCTGATGTGCTGCCATTGTCATATACTGTATACATACAGTGCTTTGCGAAAGTATTCTGCCCCCTGGAACTTTTCAACCTTTTGCCACATTTCAGGCTTCAAACAAAAAGATTTAACATATTAAATTGTTGGTGAAGAATCAACAAGTGGGTCACAATTGTGAAGTGGAACGAAATTTATTGAATCATTTACATTTTTTTTGTAATAATTAGAGATGAGCGAGTAGTGAAATATTCGAAAGTTCGAAATTCGATTTGAATAGACCGCGAAATTCGACTATTCGACCGAATATCGAATCCCATTAAAGTCTATGGGAAAAAAATGCTCGCCACTTGGAAATCTCAATTCGACCACTTGGAGGTCACCAAGTCCACCCTGAAACCTCAGAAAAGGATGCCAACACTGCTGGAATGCAACTGGGACAGCAGGGGAAGCATGTCTGGGTGCATATAACGCGCCCAAGTCGCACTATTACGCCACTATCACAGCCTCTCAACAATACACTCCAAAGACAATCTAACCTCTCTGTAAAGTGAGACCATACAAGGAAACCTTCTTTCCTCTACATTGCCATGGACCCCAAGCCAAACTAGACAAAAAAGAAGATGAAATTCTGCACCCCTTAAAATCACGTTGCCTATGACAACCACAGATGGCATAGGCAAGGGGGAAAGCAATCAAGCCATCACTATTTTTCCCTCTGTGCCATCCCTGCCTTGCCCAGGCACATGTCCCAAAACATCATCCACGCCCGAGTAACACGGTTACTGCAAAAGGCCATTTGACCACCAACACTTTGGTTTGAGGCCGGGGATGCTACATCTCCCTGACAGCACACTGGGTGAATGTTGTGGAGGCGGGGACGGGCAAACCTGCTACCCCCACCCAAGTTTGGGGCCTTGGTTCTGTCTGGATTTCCGCAACCCTTACAGACAGCTCGGCAAACCCCTCCTTCTCCTTCTAGATTCTCCTTTTAAATCTGTCCACCACCCAGTCAAGTCCACAAAGTCCAGTCTCGTCGATAGCCTGCAGAAACTGCAGGGACCTCACTCTGACCCTCCTTCCTCCCACCCTGCCCAATGTTATCAACCCAGTGTTCCCACCCATGCAAGAATCGCAGGAGCTATCTGAGGATTTTGTTTGTTCTGATGCCCAAACACTGGAGCAAGCTCCATCTCTAGCTGATGGTGGTGTGGAACGGGCACTAAAGTGTAAAATGATTAGGGACGATGATGAGACACAGTTGCCAGCAAGGGAGGCTGTTGGAGCAAAGTGAGGCAGTGTAAGAGGAGGTGGTTGAGTATGACGAAGTCAGTGACCCGACCTGGCCCAGTGTCATGTCTAGCAGGTAAAGCAGTGGGGATGTTGAGGGATGCGTAGGACCGCAAAAGGCAGGAAGAGGCCGTGGGCTGGCCAGAGGCTCATGGAGAAGGCAGGCTAGAGCCCGCAGGGCCGCATCTCTTCCCTATAACAGGCCCCCACACAAAGCTCTCCCATCGAGGGCTCTTAGGTCCTTGTTGTGAAAATATTTTAATGAGTGCGCAAAGTTAGCTTGAGGTGAGCCCTCGAAAAAAATTATATGGTGGCCCAAGAGGTGAGACTCTTAAAAATTGTATTAAGGCCCAAGAGGTGGCCATAATAAAAATTGTTTGTAGGCCAAGAGGTGAGACGTCTTAAAATTGTGGGGCTAAGAGGTGAGACCTAAAAAATGTTGCAAAATTTGTGCCCAGAGGTGACCTCTTAAAATTATTGTGGAGGCCAAGAGGTGAGACTCTTAAAAATTATGTGGAGGCCAAGAGGTGAGACCTCTTAAAAATTATGTGGAGGCCCAAGAGGTGAGACCTCTTAAAAATTATGTGGAGGCCCAAGAGGTGAGACCTCTTAAAAATTAAAATTTGTGGAGGCCAAGAGGTGAGACCTCTTAAAAATTATGTGGAGGCCCAGAGGTGAGACCTCTTAAAAATATTATGTGGAGGCCCAAGAGGTGAGACCTCTTAAAAATTATGTGGAGGCCCAAGAGGTGAGACCTCTTAAAAATTATGTGGAGGCCCAAGAGGTGAGACCTCTTAAAAATTATGTGGAGGCCCAAGAGGTGAGACCTCTATAAAATTATGTGGAGGCCCAAGAGGTGAGACCTCTTAAAAATTATGTGGAGGCCCAAGAGGTGAGACCTCTTAAAAATTATGTGGAGGCCCAAGAGGTGAGACCTCTTAAAAATTATGTGGAGGCCCAAGAGGTGAGACCTCTTAAAAATTATGTGGAGGCCCAAGAGGTGAGACCTCTTAAAAATTATGTGGAGGCCCAAGAGGTGAGACCTCTTAAAAATTATGTGGAGGCCCAAGAGGTGAGACCTCTTAAAAATTATGTGGAGGCCCAAGAGGTGAGACCTCTTAAAAATTATGTGGAGGCCCAAGAGGTGAGACCTCTTAAAAATTATGTGGAGGCCCAAGAGGTGAGACCTCTTAAAAATTATGTGGAGCCCAAGAGGTGAGACCTCTTAAAAATTATGTGGAGGCCCAAGAGGTGAACCTCATAAAAATTTGTGGAGGCCCAAGAGGTGAGACCTCGATAAAATTATGTGGAGGCCCAAGAGGTGAGACCTCTTAAAAATTATGTGGAGGCCCAAGAGGTGAGACCTCTTAAAAATTATGTGGAGGCCCAAGAGGTGAGACCTCTTAAAAATTTTGTGGAGGCCCAAGAGGTGAGACCTCTTAAAAATTATGTGGAGGCCCAAGAGGTGAGACTCTTAAAAATTTTGTGGAGGCCAAGAGGTGAGACCTCGAAAAATTATGTGGAGGCCCAAGAGGTGAGACCTCTTAAAATTATGTGGAGGCCCAAGAGGTGAGACCTCTTAAAAATTATGTGGAGGCCAAGGTGAGACTCTAAAATTAGTGGAGGCCAAGGTGAGACCTCTTAAAAATTTTGTGGAGGGGGAGACCTCTTAAAAATTATGTGGAGGCCCAAGAGGTGAGACCTCTTAAAAATTATGTGGAGGCCCAAGAGGTGAGACCTCTTAAAAATTTTGTGGAGGCCCAAGAGGTGAGACCTCGATAAAATTATGTGGAGGCCCAAGAGGTGAGACCTCTTAAAATTTTGTGGAGGCCCAAGAGGTGAGCCATAAATATATAAATTTTTTTTATTTACGGAGCAATTCTACGGCGGTTAAGGAGGAGGAGGGTGGAGGAGGAAATGGCACTTCATACAGATGGCACTTCACTTTTGGCTGCTTTCCACTGTTGGAGAAGCAAAGTCCGGGTCAATCCACTTGCTGTTCATTTTGATTAGCGTCAGCCTGTCGGCACTGTCGGTTGACAGGCGGCTGCGCTTATCGGTTATAATGCCCCCGGCTGCGCTGAACACCCTTTCGGATAGCACGCTGGCGGCAGGGCAGGCAAGCACCTCCAAGGCGTACAGGGACAGTTCCAGCCACGTGTCCAACTTGGAGACCCAGTAAGTGTAGGACGCCGAGGGATCGGGGAGGACAGGGTTACGGTCTGCCAGGTACTCCCGCAACATCCGCCGATACTTGTCCCTCCTGCTGATAGCGGGCCCCGCAGTGATGGAAGTTGCACGAGGGGGTGCCATGAACGTGTCCCACACCTTGGAGAGTGTTCCCCTGGTGGCTGTGGGCCTGATCGATGTTGAGGGACTCTGGGAGACCCTCTCCTCTCTGCCGCCAGCGATGGTGGGTGGGAAAATCTCCATCATGTTCTGCACGAGTTCCCTCTGGTATTCCAGCAATCGATTCGTCCTCTCCTCTACCGGAATAAAAGAGGAGACGTTATCTTTATACCGGGGGTCCAGGATTGCGAAGACCCAGTACAGTTTGTTCTCCACTATCCGGACAACACGTGTGTCCCGGGAAAAGCAGCCCAGCATGAAGTCAGCCATGTGTGCCAGACTCTGAATAGGCATGACGTCACTGCCCCCACCAGAAGGATCACTTGCCATTTCCTCCTCTTCCTCTTCCGCCTCCTCTCCGCCCCATCCGCGCTGAACCAATGGGACGCACACAGCCTGACTGCTACCCTCGCCGCCAGCATCCTCCTCCTCTTCCACAGCCACCTCCACGTCGTCCTCCTCCTCCTCATCCTCCTCCTCCTCCTGCAACTGCCACCGAGAAGCAGACAAAAGTGTGGTCTGACTGTGTAGCTCCGTTGCGTCTCCTCCTACCCCCGTCTCCTCTGCGTGCAATGCGTTCTCCCTTATTGCGATGAGCGATTCTTTAAGGACGCATAGGAGCGGGATGGTTACGCTCACTATAGCGTCCTCGCTGCTGACCTTCTTGGTGGACTCCTCAAAGATACGCAGTACATCGCATATGTCTGCCATCCATGGCCACTCGTGGTTGGCAAACTGAGGGAGCTGAGTTGGAGGCACGCGTGGATTCATAATCTGGTACTCCATCAATGCTCTCTGCTGCTCACACACCCTGGCCAACATGGAATAGGTGGAATTCCAGCGAGTCGGCAGGTCGCACAACAGCCGATGTTCAGGCAAATGGAGGCGTTGCTGGAGTTTTTTTAAGCTAGCAGCAGCTACAGTTGACTTCCGAAAGTGAGCGCACAAGCGCCGCACTTTCACCAGTAGCTCTGCCAGGTTGGGGTAAGTCTTTAGAAATTTTTGGACTACCAGATTAAAAACGTGGGCCAGGCATGGTACGTGATTGAGTTCGGCAAGCTCCAGAGCCGCCACCAGGTTACGGCCGTTATCGCACACGACCATGCCTGGTCCTAGCTGCAGCGGCGACAGCCACATCTCCGTCTGCTGCAATATGGCGTCCCTCACCTCTGGGGCGCTGTGCTTCCTGTCGCCCAAGCTGATGAGCTTAAGCACCGCCTGCTGACGTCTCCCCGCGCCAGTGCTGCAACGCTTCCAGCTAGCGGCTGAGGGCGATGTTAAGGCAGAGGAGGAGGAGGAGGAGGAAGAGGAGGGGGGTTTATCAGAACCCGTGCTGGCAATCTTGGGCGGGGGTGGTAGGTAGGCCGTCTCTGTTTGCGACCCCGTCCCCGCTTCCACAACATTCACCCAGTGTGCCGTCAAAGAGATGTATCGTCCCTGGCCGCAAGCGCTTGTCCACGAGTCGGTGGTCAAGTGGACCTTTGCGCTGACTGCGTACCTCAGGGCCCGCCTGATGTTACGCGACACGTGCTGGTGCAGGGCGGGGACGGCACTCCGGGAAAAGTAGTGGCGGCTGGGGACGGAATAGCGAGGTGCGGCAGCCGCCATCAGGTCGCGGAAGGCCTGCGTCTCCACAAGCCTAAACGGCAACATCTCCAGGGCCAGCAGTTTGGAGATGTGGCAGTTTAAGGCTTGGGCTTGGGGGTGACTCGAGGCGTACTTCCGCCTGCGGTCGAACGCCTGCGAGATGGACAGTTGTTGGGACGAGGAGTGTGAAGGTGCAGGCGAAGAGGCGGGGGAAGGGGAGGCTGAAGGAGAAGGCCCCAAAGTAGCCGAGGCAGAGGCAGATGTGGAGGTGTCCTGGCTGGAGGTCTGGACCGCAGTGGCAGCACACAACAAAGGGGAAGAGGCAGTGGCAGCAAGACCGGGCGCAGGTTGTATTGCGTTTGCTCTCTCCCACTCAGCCCAGTGCTTGACTTCCAAGTGACGCCGCATGCCTGAGGTGGTCAGATTGCTCTTCTCAGAGCCCCTACTCAGTTTTGAGTGGCAGAGTGTGCAAACCGCGCTCAGTTTGTCATCCGCACAAACATTAAAAAATCTCCACACCACAGAAGTACGAGGCCTCGATGGGGGAGCTTCGCGCGACTGCCCGCTGCCGGGAACAGCTTCGGCCCTGCTGGCTGTGGCCTCACTTCTCTGTCTGGACTGTCCTCTGCCTGTGGACATCCCTCTGCCTGTGGACATCCCTCTGCCTGTGGACATCCCTCTGCCTCTGGACATCCCTCTGCCTCTTGCTGCCTTTTTCGGTGCTGCGCAGACCACCACCTCTCCACTGCTTTCCCCGCTGGACATCACCCCTGGCCAAGTGGGGTCGGTCATTTCGTCATCCACCACCTCCTCTTCCTCACTCTGCTCCTCCTCCTGCCCACTGGACATTCCAACAGCCTCCCTTGATGGCAACTGCGTCTCATCATCATCATCGCTCATGATAACAGATGCTGGTTCAGGGTCCACATCAGCAGGAGATGGCGAAAACTCAAGTGTTTGGGCATCACTACAAACAAATTCCTCTGCTAGCTCCTGGGATTCTTCCGGCACATCTGAAAAAGGACCCGAAAAGAGCTCCTGGGAGGGGTCAATGGTGGGATGACTCTGTTGGCCAGGTGTGGAGGAAGGAGGGTCAGAGTGAGACTGTGTGGATGACTGGCTGGTGGACAACTGTGTGGAAGCGCTATCGGCTATCCATTGCACCACCTGTTCAACCTGCTCAGGCCTCAACAGCGGTGTAACCCGCCCCCTGCTTAACTGTCCCATAAAGGCAGGGATTCTGGATGAGCGGGATCCTGGCTGACCCTCACCAGCACGCATTGTATCCCCACTGGCTTCAACAAGGCCCCCAACAGCATTTCCGCGCCCCCGTCCTCGTCCACGTCCTATTCCGCTAGCCCCCCTCCGCATTTTATTTTTTTTTGGTTACAATATTTTGCCTTCACAGCCGTGTACTAACAGATCAGACGGTGTGTATTAACACCAGGTATATAAAATTATTTTGCAAGAGAACGCACAGTACAGTTGCCAATAAAAAGGCCTATATATTTTATATTTCGAGGTACACAGCCGTGTACTAACAGATCAGACGGTGTGTATTAACACCAGGTATATAAAATTATTTTGCAAGAGAACGCACAGTACAGTTGCCAATAAAAAGGCCTATATATTTTATATTTCGAGGTACACAGCCGTGTACTAACAGATTCAGACGGTGTGTATTAACACCAGGTATATAAAATTATTTTGCAAGAGAACGCACAGTACAGTTGCCAATGAAAAGGCCTATATATTTTATATTTCAAGGTACACAGCCGTGTACTAACTGTTCAGACGGTGTGTATTAACACCAGGTATATAAAATTATTTTGCAAGAGAACGCACAGTACAGTTGCCAATGAAAAGGCCTATATATTTTATATTTCAAGGTACACAGCCGTGTACTAACTGTTCAGACGGTGTGTATTAACACCAGGTATATAAAATTATTTTGCAAGAGAACGCACAGTACAGTTGCCAATGAAAAGGCCTATATATTTTATATTTCGAGGTACACAGCCGTGTACTAACAGATCAGACGGTGTGTATTAACACCAGGTATATAAAATTATTTTGCAAGAGAACGCACAGTACAGTTGCCAATGAAAAAGGCCTATATATTTTATATTTCAAGGTACACAGCCGTGTACTAACTGTTCAGACGGTGTGTATTAACACCAGGTATATAAAATTATTTTGCAAGAGAACGCACAGTACAGTTGCCAATGAAAAGGCCTATATATTTTATATTTCGAGGTACACAGCCGTGTACTAACAGTTCAGACGGTGTGTATTAACACCAGGTATATAAAATTATTTTGCAAGAGAACGCACAGTACAGTTGCCAATGAAAAGGCCTATATATTTTATATTTCAAGGTACACAGCCGTGTACTAACTGTTCAGACGGTGTGTATTAACACCAGGTATATAAAATTATTTTGCAAGAGAACGCACAGTACAGTTGCCAATGAAAAGGCCTATATATTTTATATTTCAAGGTACACAGCCGTGTACTAACTGTTCAGACGGTGTGTATTAACACCAGGTATATAAAATTATTTTGCAAGAGAACGCACAGTACAGTTGCCAATGAAAAGGCCTATATATTTTATATTTCAAGGTACACAGCCGTGTACTAACTGTTCAGACGGTGTGTATTAACACCAGGTATATAAAATTATTTTGCAAGAGAACGCACAGTACAGTTGCCAATGAAAAGGCCTATATATTTTATATTTCGAGGTACACAGCCGTGTACTAACAGATCAGACGGTGTGTATTAACACCAGGTATATAAAATTATTTTGCAAGAGAACGCACAGTACAGTTGCCAATGAAAAGGCCTATATATTTTATATTTCAAGGTACACAGCCGTGTACTAACTGTTCAGACGGTGTGTATTAACACCAGGTATATAAAATTATTTTGCAAGAGAACGCACAGTACAGTTGCCAATGAAAAGGCCTATATATTTTATATTTCAAGGTACACAGCCGTGTACTAACAGATCAGACGGTGTGTATTAACACCAGGTATATAAAATTATTTTGCAAGAGAACGCACAGTACAGTTGCCAATGAAAAGGCCTATATATTTTATATTTCAAGGTACACAGCCGTGTACTAACTGTTCAGACGGTGTGTATTAACACCAGGTATATAAAATTATTTTGCAAGAGAACGCACAGTACAGTTGCCAATGAAAAGGCCTATATATTTTATATTTCGAGGTACACAGCCGTGTACTAACAGATCAGACGGTGTGTATTAACACCAGGTATATAAAATTATTTTGCAAGAGAACGCACAGTACAGTTGCCAATGAAAAGGCCTATATATTTTATATTTCAAGGTACACAGCCGTGTACTAACTGTTCAGACGGTGTGTATTAACACCAGGTATATAAAATTATTTTGCAAGAGAACGCACAGTACAGTTGCCAATGAAAAGGCCTATATATTTTATATTTCAAGGTACACAGCCGTGTACTAACTTTTCAGACGGTGTGTATTAACACCAGGTATATAAAATTATTTTGCAAGAGAACGCACAGTACAGTTGCCAATGAAAAGGCCTATATATTTTATATTTCAAGGTACACAGCCGTGTACTAACTGTTCAGACGGTGTGTATTAACACCAGGTATGTAAAATTATTTTGCAAGAGAACGCACAGTACAGTTGCCAATGAAAAGGCCTATATATTTTATATTTCAAGGTACACAGCCGTGTACTAACTGTTCAGACGGTGTGTATTAACACCAGGTATATAAAATTATTTTGCAAGAGAACGCACAGTACAGTTGCCAATGAAAAGGCCTATATATTTTATATTTCAAGGTACACAGCCGTGTACTAACTGTTCAGACGGTGTGTATTAACACCAGGTATATAAAATTATTTTGCAAGAGAACGCACAGTACAGTTGCCAATGAAAAGGCCTATATATTTTATATTTCAAGGTACACAGCCGTGTACTAACTGTTCAGACGGTGTGTATTAACACCAGGTATATAAAATTATTTTGCAAGAGAACGCACAGTACAGTTGCCAATGAAAAGGCCTATATATTTTATATTTCAAGGTACACAGCCGTGTACTAACTGTTCAGACGGTGTGTATTAACACCAGGTATATAAAATTATTTTGCAAGAGAACGCACAGTACAGTTGCCAATAAAAAGGCCTATATATTTTATATTTCAAGGTACACAGCCGTGTACTAACTTTTCAGACGGTGTGTATTAACACCACGTATATAAAATTATTTTGCAAGAGAACGCACAGTACAGTTGCCAATGAAAAGGCCTATATATTTTATATTTCTAGGTACACAGCCGTGTACTAACTGTTCAGACGGTGGGTATTTACACCTGGTATACAAAAAGGGTATTGCAGGCACACAGAACCCAGAACACTAGAGCCAAATAAACTGTATTTAAAAAAAAAAAAAAGTACACAGCCGTATACTGCCAGAAGATCAGATGGTGCATATACACACTAGGTATATAACAGGGTTTTGCAGCCAAAAAGAACGCAGAACAGTAGTGCCAAATATAGTTTGGTATGTAGCAGAGCACCTAATACACCACTAATGCCTCTCTCTGTCCCTACTCCAGCAGCTATCCCTGAATACAGCAGCCGTTCTCTGTAAAGTGTATATTGTAGTAAAGCTATCACTGTACTGCACTATAGTAGCCCTGATAAGGGCTTTTAATCACGCTCCTGCCTGTCCAACAGCTAAAACCTGTCTCTCCCTTCTCCAGCCTCTGTCCCTGACTAAGTTCACGCAGCATATGCGAACGAGCAGGAAGAGCTGAGTTTTTATGATTCGAGTCACATGGTTTTTCCAGCCAATGCATGTAGATGCCGTTTTCGCGCTGCCAGCGTGCTCAGCGGGCCTGTCATACCCCCCCTGCATGGTGATTGGTGGAAAAAGAGCGCCAGGGAAGGTGGGAGGGGAAACGAATTCTAAGTGCGCCATCGCCGTTATACTCGAACAAAATCGAGTACGACGAATAGCGTAGTATTCGATCGAATACCAGCTCGATCGAACACTACTCGCTCATCTCTAGTAATAAATAAAACTTAAAAGTGGGGCGTGCAAAATTATTCAGCCCCCTTGCATTAATACTTTGTTGCTCCACCTTTTGCTGCGATTACAGCTGCAAGTCGCTTGGGGTATGTCTCTATCAGTTTTGCAATCTAAAGACTGAAATTCT
>ONZH01029713.1:0-32756 GCA_900303285.1 Rhinella marina | reverse complement strand
CTTACAAACGCTTTATGAGCTTGCCACATTATATATGGATCTGAAACAGAAAATATTCCTTCAATGCTTCAGTTATTTCCGATTTA
Source organism: Rhinella marina (assembly GCA_900303285.1). Classification (NCBI taxonomy): domain Eukaryota; kingdom Metazoa; phylum Chordata; class Amphibia; order Anura; family Bufonidae; genus Rhinella; species Rhinella marina. The sequence continues at coordinate 32,670 of ONZH01029713.1, read as the reverse complement.
TATTTGCTGTGTCCCATAATGAAAGAGTTGTTCCTCCACAGTGGGGCCCTATGTGATTGATGCTGTTCAGTTACAGAGATGGTGATTGGGGCGTGATCCGACCATTGAATGAGCCCTATCGTAGAAGATTCCGAATGGAACAGGGTAGTCCGATCCACTAAAAACATATCGAGTCTCGAATATGAGGAGTAATGTGGGGAGAAAAAGGTGAAATCCTTTTCACTACTATGATGGGCTCGCCAGATATCAATCAACCCTTCCTTAAGTAATAAGGAGGACAATCCTGTGTCGAGACGTCTATTGGGGTTTGTGGAATCCATAGTAGGGTCCACCACCATATTGAAATCTCCGCCGAGTATCAATTTCCCCTGTTTAATGTGATTTACCTTTTTCAAAACTTTATGCATGAAGGCAATTTGATGTGTATTAGGTGCATATTTATTTACCAGCATATATACTATATTATTAATAGAGCAAACCAATATGATAAATCTGCCTTTGTCATCTATAAGCTTTGTAATAGGTGAGACAGCCAGAGTTTGTCTAAATGCAATCAAAACTCCCCGAGATTTTTTAAGGTTATGTGCTTGGATTATGGTTGGATAAAGGCGGTGTTTCATACGCTCGGCATCTCTCTGCAATAAGTGGGTTTCTTGCATGAAAAAGACATCTGCCTGTGATTTCAGCGCCTCCCTCCAAGCATAAGTCCGTTTTTGGGGACTATTAAGCCCCTTGACATTCAGTGAGAGTAGCTTAATCCCCATTGAGGTGGAAGAATTTGTGCAAGGATATCCCATGGGAACCAGAGAGCAATGCAATAAAGTAAACATAAAAAACAGAGATAAAAGCATCTAACAAGCTATTATCAAAGAGGAAGAACCAGTACGGCTTATAGCCGCTTACTAGAATCGGGGGAATCATGTCCTTATAGAAACTGAGTATTCAGGCCAACCAAGACGAACAGGCACCACTAGTGGGGTTGAAGAACTTCATCTGTGGGTTTTGCCTCGACGAGTTGTACTCCATTCCATCGACCGTGAGATGTTGTTGACGGATCTGCGCTCCGGTGGACTCTCAATGGGGATCTTCCATTTTTCGAGGAGCTGTTTTCCTTCCTCAAAAGATTTCGCCATGTAGACTGTGTCATCCATAGAAATCAATAGTTTCAATGGGAATCCCCACCTGTACGCAACATTATGTTTGCGCAAGGTGAAAGTGATGGGAAGAAAAGTTCTGCGTTGACGGAGCGTTGCTGCTGATAAATCTGCGAATAACTTTACAGTGTTGTAGGGAGGTGGTAGTTCCTTGTACTTGCGAGCCGCTGCCATTAGGGCTTCTTTAGATTGATAAAAGTGGATTCGTGCCAATGTATCACGTGGCACTTCAGCCCCTAAAAATTGCGGCTTTGGCACCCTATGTGCTCTATCTATGACTAAGTCTCTCAGTGGTATGTCTGGAGCAAGTACAGAGAAAAGTTTTTGAAGATAAGGTTGTAGTTCCGCTGGGGTCACCGTCTCTGGGATGCCTCTAAATTTGATATTATTACGGCGTGACCGATCTTCAAAGTCCGCCATTTTAGCTTTCATCATTTCCACCTCGTCCACCATGTCATTATGCGCATCAATCACTGAGTTTTGTGATGCAGCGAATTCGCCCATTTTGTGCTCTATATGTTGGACCTTATTTTCTAGGTCTAAAACCGAGGCGGATAGAGGGGTGAGTAGCTGTACCATGTCCGCATGTAATGAGGATTTAAGAGCCAGCAACATGTTTTTCATGGTGTCCTCTGACACAGCCTTATCAGACGTGGGAAAGTCCATAATGGATTCCAGAGTGGTCTCTGTTTCTCGGACCCCTCTATTTATGCCACTGACCTGATTCTCTGCAGTCATCTCCAACCTTGGCCGTTGTTTAAGTGGGCTGCGAGTTGAGGAGGCACGCTCATTCTGTAAATCGCCGCCATCTTGTGGTCTTGGTATATCGTCTCGCGGAAACCTGACATCCTCCGGTGTCGGTGGCAGAGAGGGCTGTGGTGAGTCTGATGGCATCGGGAGTGATATGCCCACCTCAGGTGAGTATGAGTCTGGCGGTGTATAAGAGCCAGATCGGTCTTTCGGCGAGGCCTCGCGTCTGTGGCCTAGTGCGGCAGTGGCGTCTTTACTCCCGTCTTTCTCAAAGTAGAGTTCCAGGTTACCAGAAAGTTTGGGGAGTTGTCTTTTAGTTTTCCCCATGATCCGCTGCTCTTTTTCCGTCCAAAGAAACCAAAATGGAGATGTTGCTATAAGTGTAATGCGGTGAAAAACGTCGCTGTGTGCCGGAGCTCCTCAGTTACACAGCCATACTCCTCAGCAGCCTAGCCACGCCCCCCATTTTACATTTTTGGTGAAGAAAAGCTTGGAAAATATTTTGGTATCCAAATCCGGCTTTAAACTTCTCCACAACAGTATCAGGGACCTGCCTGGTGTGTTCATTGGTCTTCATGATGCAGAACCCTGAGACTATCACAGAGCAGGTGCATTTATACGGAGACTTGATTACATACAGGTGGATTCTACTTATCTTCATCAGTCATTTAGGACAACATTGGATCATTCAGAGATCCTCAATGAACTTCTGGAGTGAGTTTTCTGAACTGAGAGTAAATGGGCCGAATAATTTTGCACGTCCCACTTTTCAGTTTTATTATTACAAAAAAAGTTTAAATGATCCTATAAATTTCGTTCCACTTCACATTTGTGACCCACTTGTTGTTGATTCTTCACCAAAAATTTAAGATGTTATATCTTTTTGTTTGAAGCCTGAATTGTGGAAAAAGGTTGAAAAGTTCCAGGGGGGCGAATACTTTCGCAAGGCACTGTATATTTGTATGAGTTCTGGTCCAAGTGTTTGGAGGTGAATGTTTTAGATGACTTTGCAAGTTTTAAGCTAAACAAGACAATGGGCTCAGGTGGTGTCCATCCGAGGGTTTTTCAGTGACATCCAATTTGTGGTTGCTGCTCTGTTTAACCCATCCAACAGGTGATCTTGGATGATTAATGAATTATTATTATTTTTTTTCTCAGAATACAATAAACATTATACAATATATCAATCACAGCATACAAAATTCCCTGTATTAACAGAGGGGAGAGGAGGAGAGAGAGAGAAAAAAAAAACTACACATTCCAAATATCTCTTCTACTTGAATGCCAGAAATAGATACAGTTTAAGGCTTCTTTCACACGACCGTTGTGTTTTGTGGTCTGCAAATTGCGGATCCGCAAAAAAAAAAAAAACGGATGACGTCGGTATGACATAATACCAACAAACTTAAATTTATTTTATTGGGATTTTATGTCATAGACCAACACAAAGTTGTAAGTTTGTGGGAAGTGAAAAGAAAATAATGGTTTTCAAACTTTTTTTTTTTTAATAAAAATCTGGAAAGTGTGACATGCATTTGTATTCAGGCCCCCAAAGTCAATACTTTGTAGGACCAGCAATTTTCAAGCCTTGCCACAGATTCTCAATGGGATTTAGGTCTACACATTGTCTGAGTCATTCTACCACATGAATCTGCTTTTACCTAAACCATTCCATTGTAGCTTTAGCTGGATGTTTTGGGTCATTTTTCTGATTTTTCTGCTACACTCTCTATTGAACAAAAGCATCCCTATGCTTTCACCACAACGTTTCATGGTGAGGGTGTGTTCAGAGTGATGTGCAGTGTTAGTTTGTTTTTCTTCTTGCCACTCTTCCATAAGGCCAGATTTGTAGATTACATGACTAGTTGTCCTGTGGATAAATTCTCCCACCTGAGCTGTCAATCTCTGCAGCTTCACCAGACTGACCATGGATCTCTTAGCTACTTCTCTAATTGGTTCTGTCCTTCACTGGGCTGTCAGTTTAGATGGACGTCCATGTCTTGGTAGGTTTGTAGTTGTGCTGTACTTCCATTTTCGGACAATGGATTGAATAGTGAGTTGCACTGCTGCCTGCCTACCAACATGTTCTGTACAGCTGCTGCTGCCTCCTCCATCATGTCATTGCCACCATCATGCCACTGCTGCTGCCTTCTGTGCGACTGCTGATTCTGAACCAGCCTCCATGATGCTTCAGCTGCCATCATGCCTTTGCTGCTGTCTACCAAAATTTTCCATATGGCTTCTGTTGTGTCCTCCATCATGTCACGGCTACAGTTATATCCCTACTGCAGCCTGTCTACCATCATGTTCAGTAAAGCTGCTACTGCCTCCATCATGCTGCTGCCTGCCAATATGTACCATATCACTACTTCTGCAGCCACCACCTCAGCTAATACACCTTACTCCTAATCCCCTACTGCCACCATTATTAACGCTGCACATCTGTCACTACTATTACTGTTACTGCTATTACTGCTACCACGACTTCATAGTTAATACGGCTGAAAAAAAACACAAGTCCATCAAGTTGAACCAAAGATACGACTACTATTATTACCACCCATAGACAGACGATCTACTGCCTAGTATTTTTTTTTTTTTTTTTTGAATGTTTGGTCTCCCAACAAGCCACTGCTTTTTCCCCATAATACTGTGTGCTTTCAAACATCTGCCTCTGATAAGGGACCTTTTTTGAAAGCTTTGGAAAATGAAAAAGCATAACACATGTGCCTGGGCAGTGTGTTTTTAAACATGTTTATTGTTAACGCTAGAGATGAGCTAATCTATTCGCCACTTCGTAGATTTGTATTGAATCGCACAAATTTTCTACTCCGAAGCAAATCCATTTTTTTTCAGATTCACTTTGTATTATTCATAAATTTTCGTAAAATTTTGACCGATAATGCTACGTACGCAACACACGCAATGCACGCAATGTACGCAATGTATGCAACGTACACATTCTTCGCGATGTGGGAAAATGACGATACGCCCCCTCAAGAGTGGGAAAGTGAAGATACGCTCCCCCTCAGAACTGGAAAAAAACAGCCTGGCCCACCGGGAACTAACTATTTGCACATATAGGGAGTAAAGACTCCTCCCTCAGTACTCTGCCCTCCTCTGAACCAGTTTAGACCAGCACTGAACACTGAATAGTACAGCAAGCATGGCTAAAGAACTGCATCTGAAGTTGAGCGAGATAGTCTTTGGGGATGAATTCCCCGAACCACCGCCCGCTCCAGACATTAGGGTGTCACAACTGTGCAAGAGAGACTCACCAGCTTGAGTGTCCATATTCTCCTTGCCGGCTGGTGAGGTTGCTGCGGCTCATGAGGCGGCTCGTCGCGAGGAGGCTCTTCTTGAGGCGACTGGAGTGGCTGGTGTGGCTTTGGCAGCGGAGGCGGCTGGAGCGTCCACTTCGCCGCCCAGGAGGAGATCAACACCTTCCATACGGCAGAACCTGATTGTGCTAGCATCGGTGACGGCCCACGCGCAGACCCTCTGGGACTACAAGAATGCGGTGGAGGACTGGGTCATCCAGGTACTGGACCATCCTAGGCCGGGAGATCGTACATTGGAGCATTGAAAGGGAACTGATATATTTATACATAGTTATTAGATCTCCCCTCAGTCGTCTTTTTTCTAAAGTGAATAACCCTAATTTTGATAATCTTTCTGGGTACTGTAGTCCACCCATTCCAGTTATTACTTTAGTTGCCCTCCTCTGAACCCTCTCCAGCTCTGGTATGTCTGCCTTGTTCACAGGAGTCCAGAACTGTACACAGTACTCCATGTGTGGTCTGACTAGTAATTTGTAAAGTGGCAGGACTATGTTCTCATCACGGGTATCTATGCCCCTTTTGATGCAACCCATTATCTTATTGGCCTTGGCAGCAGCTGTCTGGCACTGGCTTCTACAGCTTAGTTTGCTGTTCACTAAAATTCCTAGGTCCTTTTCCATGTCAGAGTTACTCAATGCTTTACCATTTAGTATGTACTGGTGACTTGCATTATTCCTTCCCATATGCATAACCTTACATTTGTCAGTGTTAAACCTCATCTGCCACTTTTCTGACCAAGCCTCCCGTCTATCCAGATCCATCTGTAGCAGTGTACTGTCCTCCTCTGTGGTAATTACTTTACACAGTTTAGTGTCATCTGCAAAAATTGATATTTTACTATGCAAACCTTCTACAAGATCATTAATAAATATATTGAAGAGAATAGGACCTAATACAGACCCCTGTGGTACCCCACCAGTGACAGTGACCCAATCTGAGTATCTACCGTTAATAACCACCCTCTGTTTTCTATCACTGAGCCAGTTACTTACCCACATACAGACATTTTCTCCCAGGCCAAGCATTCTCATTTTATATACTAACCTTTTATGTGGTACCGTGTCAAACGCTTTGGAGAAGTCCAAATATACGACATCCATTGAGTCGCCGCGGTCAAGTCTAGAACTTACCTCCTCATAGAAACTGATTAAATTGGTTTGACATGACTGATCCCTCATGAAGCCATGCTGATACGGAGTTATTTGCTTATTTTCATTGAGGTACTCCAAGATAGCATCTCTCAGAAAACCTTCAAACAGTTTACCCACAACAGAAGTTAAACTTACCGGCCTATAGTTTCCTGGCTCTGTTTTTGGACCCTTTTTGAATATTGGCACCACATTTGCTATGCGCCAATCCTGTGGAACACTCCCCGTCAGTATAGAGTCCTTAAATATCAGAAATAAGGGTCTGTCGATGACATTACTTAATTCTCTTAGGATACATTACCCTACTTTCTTAGCCCCTGTTGCCTACATCAGAACCAGAATTGTGTCTGGATGAACCACAAGGCCCAGGACACGTGCAGTGCCTTCAGGAGTCACCAGATGGCGTCATCTGTTTCATGGAGAAGCCACAACCACAGCTGGAGTCTCTGATCCCTGGACTGACACCACTACCACCATCACTGTCCTTTCAGCTGGGTTAGCTGACAACTTCATCATTTACATTCCAATATACGGTGATCCATCAGTACCAACTACCCTGGAAGATGAAGCCAGCAGCAGCCAGGGGAGCTGGGGCTTCTTCCCTGGATGCAACCTTGCCGGAACCGCTACAGCCAGAAGTCCTTACCCTGCTGTCCCAGCAGGAGGATCCGTAAAAGTAAAAGTGCAAATGGCTGCAGCGCTCACCAGTGTGACCACCACCTGGACCCGAATTCTGGGAGAAGAGGGCAGTGGAGCTTCACCACGGCAGCCAGCGTGGCCTACAAGAGGCAGGAGCATCCTCTGATGTCGTTCAGTAGCAGATCAAGCGAGGAGGACTTCAAGTCCCTCATCTGAGGAACCCTTCTACTGGCTGGGTGATTTCAAGAACACCTCAGGTGGACCTATGGGAGCCACACCATGGACTGCATCTGACGGGTGAGAGCTAGTTGGCACTTGTTTTGTTTGTTTAGTTTGTATTGCTCCCTGTTTGACTCTCACCCAGATGGATATGGCTTGTCAGGACTCCACCCAAGTCTGCAGAAAATTCCCAGTTGCGCCTAATAATCCCCTTCTCTGGTTATTTGGGAGATCCCAAATAGGGTTCTCTATTTGCTGCTATTTTATCTTATCCATGTGGATTACACGTTACCTGTTTGGATTACAAAATTACCTCGTGGATTAGAATTGAATTTTGGACTATGTGTTCCATTGTTTTATCATGTCAAGCAGCCACGACTCGAGGAGAGAATCAAACATATATCTGAGCCTATTATGCTTGCAAATGTTAAATTGATTGCACTAAAATGTTTGCATAATTATGTCTTTGCTGTATTTTAGCAACTCTGTTTTTACTGGTTCAGCAACGCTCAAGCACTTTAGACCACTGTGTGTAGTCTTTTTCAGGTACTGCAATGTGTCCTATTATGCACTTATTGTACAGTGCTTTTAGTAAATTATGCACTTAGCTGGATAGCTAGCAGTGAGCACTTTATTTTTCTAGTTCATATGGACTGCCTCTAAAGACTGTATGCCGCGGCCTAGCCTCGTTCGTATGACACAATTGCGAGTCAATGGTACGCTAAGAATTCGTACGCACTTTGTATGCTAATCCTTACCTATTGCCTACTTACCTAACAACGCTGACTGTATGTTCGTAATTTGTGCAGCAATGTTCGCAAAAAAATAATTATTTTTTAATGCAAATCCGACCGAATAAATTCAATACAAATCTTTTCAGAAATTTGTCGAATGTTCGCTAAAGCGAATTTTGGATGATTCGCTCATCTCTAGTCAAACATGAGTTTACCCATAGCTATGTATGTCATTGTCACTCAGCTAAAGTTTTAACTAAAAATTAATGAAAAGAGATTACATATTTTCCTAAAAATTCAGAGTCCTAGGAGACAATCAAAACCATTTTTCAGGGCAATTGGAGCCAAAGTTTTTAAAACATCTGAATCTGGGCGGGCGGACAGGGATGGTCACGCTTTTCTGAGCTCCGTCTCAAAGCCTGCTCATACAAAAGCTAACGATAGCCTATAAGGTCAGAAATGGTGAAGATTGGTAACTCCAGATCTGGGGATAACCCCCCACCCTCCAAGTCTGCGCCAGGAGGAGGTGAGATGGATAAATTCATCAAGAAAGCTGCTGCTATCTATGCAGCAAAAGAAACCAAGATGGCACCGGCCCCGCAGCCCAGAGCGGGAGAGGTAGGTCCGGATGCTTCAGAGGGAGATAGTGAGACAGAGGACACCAGTAGCCGCCAGTCCCTGCTGATCTCAAGGAAATACTTAAAAATGGCCTTATCCAAAGCGGTGGAACCTATCCTACAAGAACTCTCGTCACTACGCCATGATGTTCACCACATAGGTGGGAGAGTGGAGACGTTGGAGACTACACAAGTCGCCACAGTTTCAAACTGCGGCCTCCGCAAGCCTGCACCAGTGTCAAGCTCACCTGAACGAAATGTACACAGCCCTGGAGGACCAAGAAAATCGGGGCAGAAGAAATAATTTGAGATTCCGTGGAATCCCCGAATCCATCCAGCCAAATGAAGTACCTGAGACTGTTAAGGTTATATGCGAGAATATACTGGGCCCTGATAGCTCTACCCAAGTCACTCTGGAGTGCGCTCATAGAGCCCTGCGCCCGAAGCCCAAACTCTCAGATCCACCCAGAGACATTATTTGCCGTTTTCTCAATTTCCAGGAGAAAGAAGCAGTCCTGACCAAAGCGAGAAATATGCCAGAAATAACCTTTGAGGGTCAGGAGATTTACATTTACCAGGACCTGGCCCCACTCACTCTCCAAAAGAGACACTCATTAAAACCTCTGACCTCATGGCTCAGGAACCATAACGTCCCATACCATTGGACATTCCCATTTGACCTGTCTTTTTTCCCATTTGGCCGGACGTTTTTCAATCCGGAACCATGAAGATCTAGGCCCAGTTTACGAACATTTGGAGATCACCCCTATGGACATACCACCATGGGACATGATCACTGACGTAGCCTGCCTGCCGGACGTGCCGAAGGTTCTTCCATTTGAGCCTCACCAGACACCTAAAGCCCAAAGATCGAAGAGACCGAAGACCACAATGACTCCAAGAAGGAAAGACACAGAAGACACCTGATTCCTCCAAAAGGGAGTACATTGTTGTATCCTAACCAGAACTTTTCCACCTCTGTCCCTATCGTGGGACCTCACAGACTTGTTATATCCACAGTACACCTCCATATCCTTATAATACTGGCAATTCCAGATATGGTCGCTCTTTACCTTTAATATTTGTGTTTCGTTTTTTATTTTATTTTTCTGGTATTTTAAATGGCTATATAATTTTCCCTTACAATACCCGAGGTCCGGTTAGGTTATTTTAATTCTTTTACCATAGATATTCCTTCCCTCCCTGTCATGCCCGTACATTCCTCCTTTTTATTTAACTTTCCCAAATTTGCCTTACCCCTCCACACCTACCCCCCCTACTATCCCTCTTCTCCTCCTTTCCTTATACCTTGTCTTATTCTCCTTCATTCCTATCCTTGTCTCATGCCTTTCCCTCTTTCCCACTCCCCTATCACCCCTCAAATAACCCTTCATGTTCCATAAATCACTCTTCGTACCATAGATATCTTAGAAGTTATCCGGTTGGCAACTTCCTTTTCTCCCTTTCCTCTCCTCTCCCCTCCCCCCCCCCCAGGATCCCTTGGTACCCCCTTCTACCAACTATCCTAATACCTTTTCTTTCCGTCCTTTTTTGTTCCCTGTCATGCCGGTACCATTCTGAACAACTCAGCTTCCCAAAAACACAAAAAAAAAAATATATGCTAGACCATCCCCTCTCCTACATCAGAACTTCAGCTTTCTGGTGGGGGAGACATCCCCCTTTCTATTGAGCTCTGACCTTAGTCATGGGTATCGGGTGGGCCCCTTACCCCATTTTGGGTGGGGGGCTGACGCTGTCCCCAATGACACTCTATCTTACAACACAGTAGTCGAACAGGATTCAGGTTATTATACCTTACTACCCCCCTTTCTACCCCAACCAAATTAAAGGGTTGGAGATACTAGTTGGAAAAGGTCATGTGTATATGATCTACATTTTCAGTTATACCTGTTTAATCGGTTTAACCTGTTGGTTTTCATTGTTTTCTTTCCAGTTAATTGGAGCACCATTGTACCTGGGGAGATGAACTGACAGTCATTTGCCAATCTTGGTGGGAGGGGAATGCCAGAGCCGAGAAGATGAGTACTACACTATACACTTTTGCTTCCTATATTTGGAATTGCTCTTAACCCTCACATATCAATTAGCTTTTGATGTCCCTTGGAAAACACATGATGGCTGACATAAGGGTTGCCTCATATAATGTTAGAGGCCTAAACTCCCCATCAAAGAGATGCCAAATATTTCATGTGCTGAAAAGGAACAAAGCTAATGTGATATTCCTTCAAGAAACACATTTTAAAATGAATCACACCCCCAATTTATCGTACTCACATTACTCACAGTGGTACCCTAGCGGGTCCCCCTCCTCAAATTCAAGAGGGGTTAGTATTGGTTTCCAAAAAGTTCCCCTTCCAAGTGTTAGATCAAAAAATGGATACAGAAGGGAGATATATCATGCTGAAAGGGAAGATCAATGCACAATGCTATACATTTGTCAATATATACGCTCCCAATACTAAACAAGTAGCTTGGCTTAAAACCCTAATCTATCTTCTGGAATCCTTTATGGAGGGAATTACAGTTTTGGGAGGAGACTTTAATGTCACCCTAAACCCATTGTTAGATGCATCTACAGGGAAATCTGCTCAATCCCAGAAGGCCCTTAGTTCACTAGTGCATAAGTTGGGGAAGGCCCACTTAATAGACGCCTGGAGAGTGCAGAACCCTTCCACAAAAGATTATACCTTCTATTCGACAGTCCATATGTCCTATCAACGCTTAGATTACCTCTTTATCTCGGGAGCTCATCTTCAGCAGTGTTCTGGACTGGAGATTGGTTCCATTCTACTATCTGATCACTCCCCGATTTACATGTCAATAAAGGCCCCCAATATCACACATTCTTTTCAGTCTCTCATAAGCTCCCCGTCAACGCATTCTAGATTGGCACAACTGCTTGAGGAATACTTCAAAATAAATGCCACCCCAGATGTATCACCACAAACTATATGGGACGCCCATAAGGCGTACATACGAGGGCAATGTATAAGCCTGGGAGCACATGTCAGGAAGGAAAGACAGAAACAAATAGACACTTTACACGCCAAAATCAAAAGACTGCATCGGTAGGAGGGACTGCTTATGTAGACTTTCCAGTTAGACGACTTAACCAAATACAGAGAAGAGCTTAGGAACCTCCTTAACAGTATATCTGCCAAATACTACCTACATTCACAGCATAAAATATTCACCCACGGAAATAAAGCTTCCAGATTTGTAATGCAAAGATTGAAGCAAAGGCGTGCCAACAACTTTGTTACCCAACTGTGTGGACCAGGAGGGAAAAAGGTCTATGACTCTCATAAAATAGCTGAACAATTCAGAGATTATTATAATGTCTTATATAATCTAGGCTCTGGAAATCCCCCGGCCACCCCTACCTCCACCTGCCCCTTTCTAGAAGCCATCCACCTCCCCTGCCTTTCTGATCACCAGAAACAGCTGCTCGCCAACCCCTTTACTAGTGACAAACTTATTCAAGCTATAAAAAACTCCCCCAAAGGGAAAAGCCCTGGCCCAGATGGACTCCCTATTCAATACTATTCGGTTTATAAAAATATACTGGTCCCACGGCTTCTCCCGGTATTTAATCTAACTCTAGATGCTCAGCCTCTCTCCTTAGATATGACTAAAGCCAGTATCACTCTAATTCCCAAGGAAGGAAAAGATCATTTCCAATGCCCGAACTACAGACCAATTTCACTACTTAATGTAGACCTAAAATTACGAGCAAAAATGCTCGCTACCAGATTAGCAACCATTCTCCCCACTCTGATACACAGAGACCAAGTGGGCTTTGTCAAGGGTAGGGAAGGGAGAGACAATACATCCAGAATACTGAACATCCACCACTATGCTTCTCTGAAATCGATACCTCTAACGCTTCTCAGCACTGACGCTGAGAAAGCGTTTGATAGAGTTAACTGGGTGTTTATGGAACAAGTTTTAATTAAGCAACAATTTCCTTCCCCCTTTATAGCAGCAGTTAAAGCTATGTACACAAATGCCTCAGCTTCAATAATAGTTAACAATGTACTGTCAAATCCCTTCCAAATTAGAAATGGTACCCGCCAAGGATGCCCCCTTTCCCCCCTCCTATTTGTCCTCACCCTAGAACCTCTCCTCCAAACTATTAGATCTGACCAGTCCATTAGAGGTATTACATTGGGAGACCAAGAACACAAAATTGCTGCCTTTGCAGATGACATTCTAATGATAATCAGCAATCCCAACTCGGCTCTCCCTAAACTATATCATCATCTAGAGTCTTATGGCAGTTACTCGAACTTCAAAATCAACACCAGCAAATCCTTGATTATCACTTTAGGTCTTTCTCAATCTCATATTGCCCATTTAAAACAGAACTCCCCTTTTAATTGGTCCTCTCCGACCTAGACTTACCTGGGAGTTAAAATAGGACCGGACCCTACCTCCCTCTTTTCTTTAAATTATATACCACTATTATTGAATAATATTACCAACTTACTAAAGTCACTGGACCTCCCCATACTATCGTGGTTACCTCATTGGTACTCCCCAAACTCACCTATCTTCAACAAGTTCTCCCCATACCTCTCCCTTCAACTTACTACATTAAGTTACGATCCCTATTTAGATCCTTTATTTGGATAAAGAAAAGAGCTCACATCTCTTATAAAATGCTGTCTAGACATAAAACCCAAGGGGGCCTTGCCCTACCAGACCCAGAACTATATGGTAAGGCGACTCTTCTCTCTAGAGTGGTCGATTGGTTAAGGGCTCCTGCCCATAAATCATGGGTGGGAATAGAGGAATCTCTGTTGGGAACGTCACTAAGATCGACTTTACTCACCCCTCAAATCCAGACCCCTGCTTTATCTAAAACATCTCCTCTTATTAAATCAACTCTTGCAGCCTGGTATTGGCTACAACGGACACATCTAGCAGTCCCTATCCCATCTGCGTTACTACAAGTACAGGATATTTTCCACAAGGCCCCTAGGGCATTATATGAAGGCCTCCCGAAAAAAATCAGATGCTCCAAACTTCTGGTTAAGAGATCTTTACCGAAACTCCGAAATCTTGGAAGATGAGGAGCTTCTAAAGCTATTGGGCATCCTGCCTATACAGATTATGGCGATCTCACATTTGAAATCATACCTTACAAAACAGGTTGCACCACAAGACTTTTTGCGTCCCTTAACTTGGTTTGAGAGCCTCATAAGTGCCCTCAGCCATCCTACTAAAATAATATTGCAAATCTATAGCAGGTTAAGGAACCCATACCCCTTAACAGTCCCAGCATTTATCCGTGTGAAGGATTTGGATAGGACTCTCACGCCGGAAGACATAAACACAATTCTTCTCTCACCTCATGTCATTTCTAGATGTGTACGTATCCAAGAAAATGCATACAAGGTACTTACCAGGTGGTACAAAACACCAGAGATTACTCGTTTATACTCATCCACAGCCTCCGACACATGCTGGAGATGTCTCCAGGACAGAGGTACCTTTATACATGTCTGGTGGTCCTGCCCCTTAATGACATGATGGTGGCACACCATCTTTGACTACTCAAACAAAATATGTGGTTCTTCTCTTCAGGCGTCTCCCTCTATTGCACTCCTTAATCTATACCCACATACAACTAACAAACACTTCCCCAATCGGAATCTCTTCCAGTCTCTTATGGCAGCAGCCCGTCTCTTAATCCCCAAGCACTGGCTTTCTACCGAATGCCCTCCAGTAGAACATTGGTTCTCAAAAATGGAACAAATATACAGATTTGAGGAACTCTGCTCTTGGGAAATGAGGTCCCATCATAAATTCACCAAACTATGGGCGGCTTGGGTCTCGTACAAGAAAAACTAAATGCTTTGGGGTGAGTGACCCGTTATTTCCTTTACTGATAGATGGGAAGTCTTCTCGGCTCTTGGCACCCTTCTTGGTATTTTGGAGTAATTTGCTCGTGCTGTATAGATGATTCCTTTATAGTATGACTGAAGCATACCCCTAACTATTGTTGCTTACATAGTTCAGTTACGTTCATGCTCTTTTATTAACTGGAAATTGTTTACTCATTTGTATTGGATTTAGGAGGTATGTTGAGACCCTCCTTTCATTGTAACTCTTAAGCTCAAATAAAGCTCTTTTGAAACTTAAAAAAAAAAAAAAAACATCTGAACCAAGCCTCGATAGGATTGCTCATTTATACAAAAAAAAAAATATTATTAGAGTGATTATCAATCATATGTTTTTTTCCAAGATAAAACAGTACATCAAAAGACTCTTTTCTCAAAATGCTCTATATGAGGATATGCCTTTAAATGAGAAAGGAGAAGCTCTTATGTTTATTCTAAACTGGGTAATAAGATCAAATGGATCAGATATGGTTGAATACAAGATTTCTGTCGGAATATTTGATCCATCACTTCCAGATCAGCTGAATATTATACCAGCACGGATAACTTGGAGACACAACTTGGTAGGTTAATGAGATTAAGTATTTCTTTGATTAAATATATGTTATCTTTCAATTTTAAGAGAATAATAAGGACAGGATAGAAAGATGAAGATGCAGTAGACCTAATTTATCAAAATGACCTAATAGTAAGACTGCCCTTATTGTCCATAGCAATTAGAGCTCAGCTTTCATATTTTCCAGAACATTTTCAGAAAAGAAATCTGAGCTCTGATTGGTTGCTCTGGACAATAATGGCAGTCTTACTGTTAGACAGTTTTGATTTAACAAAATAATGTAGCCTGTAAACCCAGGAATAAAAAATGTAGGTGTTGTTTTCTACTAGAGGCCAGGGATTAATAGACATGTTCTATTCATTGCTGTGATCATCTCAGACAAGCTTGGAATTACACTATGTTTCCAATGCTTATTAATCAACACCTTGGCCATGACAGAAAGGTGCACGATCACTGCCTAAAACTGGACAGGCCATAGATCAATACTAGAGATGAGCGAGCATACTCGTCCGAGCTTGGTGCTCGTTCGAGTATTAGGGTACTCGTAAGTACTCGCAGCTCGGACGAGTATCTCGCCATGCTCGAGGAAATGGCAACTTCCGCATTGTGCTTTTTTGGCGCCTATAAACACAGCCAATCACAAGCCAGGAGACTCTACAGTACACCCAGCATCACGTGGGGCCCTTACATGTCGATAGCAGGGGTTGGCTGGCTTGATCAGGTGACCCTGGAATATACTAGTGACTGGCCGCGGCACTCGGCTCAGATGCCGTCTGGATGTTGTTAGGGATAGAGCTGCTGCCTTTCAGGGACAGTGTTAGGGCCTGCATTTAGTTCTCTGTTAGGCAGGAATCACCCACAAAGAACCCAACAGCCCTTCTAAGGGCTAGAAGAATGTTTTTTTTGTCTCCTGGCTTGGCTGGCTGGCTGGCACTAGTAGTGCAGCTATCGCCATATCTAACCCTGTTTTTTTTTTATTGTTCTATCTCAGTGATACAAATCCATTGCACACAGCAGTGTGGAACCATTCTGTGTGTCACAGTTCAGCACTGACTCACTCCAATCCGTATATACTGTCCAGGTGACACTTTCTGTACGTCACACAATACAACCAAGTCATTTGCTACCAATATCATCTACAGCTTGATCCAGAACACTCTCTGTGCGACATTTGTCTGGATCGCAGGCTAAATAGCCACCGTTAACAGGGTGTCAGTCAGTTCTACCATAGTTCCTGTACGTCACGTTCCCAAAAAAACAAAATTTTATAAAAAATATAAAAAGACATATTAAAAAAAAATTATTTTTTCAGTTGTTTTAGCTTAGTGATACAAATCCATTTTATTCAACTGTGTGTAACCTTTCTGTGTGTCACAGTTCAGCACACTAGCTCCCATCCGTATATACTGTCAAGGTGACACTTTCTGTACGTCACACAATACAACCAAGTCATTTGCTACCAATATCATCTACAGCTTGATCCAGAACACTCTCTGTGCGACATTTGTCTGGGTCGCAGACTAAATAGCCACCGTTAACAGGGTGTCAGTCAGTTCTACCATAGTTCCTGCATGTCACGTTCCCAAAAAAACAAAATTTTATTAAAAATATAAAAAGACAAATATTATAAAAAAATTATTTTTTCAGTTGTTTTAGCTCAGTGATACAAATCCATTTTACTCAGCTGTGTGTAACCTTTCTGTGTGTCACAGTTCAGCACACTCGCTCCAATCCATATAATCTGTCCAGGTGACACTTTCTGTACGTCACTTAATTCTACCGGACTTAACAGGTTTGTGGGTTTCAGTATACCAGGCCCGTGTAATTTTTTTTTTTTTATCATACACCTATATACAAAAAATGTTGAACCCCAGGGCTAAGGGTCGAGGGCGTGGGCATTCAATTACTGCAGGGGGCAGAGGCCGTGGTCCTGGGCAGCGTGAGACAGTACCCGCTGATGAGGGAGCAGGGGAATTCCGCAGAGCTACACTCCCTAGCTTCATGTCTCAACTTACAGGGACACGTGGTAGAGGACTGTTGAAACCACAACAGTGCGAACAGCTGATCTCGTGGATTGCGGACAATGCTTCAAGTAATTTGTCCACCAGTCAGTCTTCCACGCAGTCCACCCACGTTACCCAAGGGAGCACTCCTATGGCTCCTCCACCTCAACCTCCTTCCCAGTCTGCCCCCTCCCAGGAAAATTTGGAATGCGATCCGGCATACTCTCAGGAACTGTTTTCTGGACCCTTCCCAGAGTCACAAACCACTTCTCAGGTTGCTGCTGACCTCGTTCCCGATGCCTAAGTTTTCCAACTGTCGCAGTCTGTGGGTGATGATGATGATGATGACAATGTTGACTTAGTGGAAGAAGTTTGTAAAGAGGTGTCGGACGATGAGGAGAAAAGGTTGTCAGACAGTGGTGAAGTTGTTGTTAGGGGAGGAATTCCGAGGAGGGAGCAGACTGAGGAATCGGAGGATGACGAGGTGACTGACCCAAGCTGGGTTGATATGCCGAGTGAAGACAGTGCTTCTGAGGCGGAGGCGAGTGCTGCACCAGAACAGGTTGTAAGAGGCAGTGGTGTGGCCAGAGGGAGAAGCAGGGCCAGAGCTGGTGCATCATCAGCAACTGTTTCACGTAGTGAAGCTCCCGTGGCGAGGCCTAGATGTTCGCAAGTCTGGAGGTTCTGAAAGTGAGGATGACCGACGGACTGTGGTGTGCAACCTGTGCCACACAAGGATCAGCAGGGGTGCCACCAGTACTAGCCTAACCACCACCAGCATGCGCAGGCATATGAGTGCTAAACACCCCACTCAATGGAACCAAGGCCGTTCACCACTTCCTGCGGGTCACACCACTGTTCCTTCCCCTGTGTCACTCGCTGCCTCTGCTAGTCAACCCCCTGCATCACTCACTGCCTCTGCTAGTCAACCCCCTTCCCAGGACCCCGACACGAGCGCCTCCCGCCGGAAAACCACACCTTCGCCTCCACGATCCTCCACAGCGTCCACCAATGTGTCCCAGGGCAGCGTTCAGCTGTCTTTACAGCAGACGCTGGAGCGCAAGAGGAAATACAGTTCCACCCACCCACATGCCCAAGCCCTCAACGTCCACATCTCCAAATTGCTTAGCCTGGAGATGCTGCCCTATAGGCTGGTAGAGACCGAGGCCTTTCGAAATCTCATGGTGGTGGCTGCCTTTCGGTATTCCGTCCCCAGCCGCCACTATTTTTCCCGATGTGCCGTCCCAGCCCTACACCAGCATGTGTCACAGAACATCATCCGTGCCCTGACCAACGCGGTTAGTGATAAGGTCCACCTAACCACGGACACGTGGACAAGTGCTGCCGGGCAGGGACACTATATCTCACTGACGGCACATTGGGTTAACTTGGTGGAGGCTGGGACCGAGAATGACCCTGGGGCCGCTCATGTACTGCCCACACCGAGGATTGCGGGGCCTACCTTGGTCACGGTCTCTCAGACGTACTATGCCTCCTCCTCATCCTCCGACCCCTCCTGCTCCACCGAATTACCATCCGTGGGCATGGGGCCTTTAGTCGGTAGCTCTAGGCGCAGCAGCAGTGCCGTGGGTAAGCGCCAGCAGGCGGTGCTCAAACTGCTGAGCTTTGGTGACAAAAGGCACACCGCCCAAGAGCTGTTGCAGGGCATCACGGCGCAGACCGATGTGTGGCTGGCACCGCTGAACCTCAAGCCAGGCATGGTTGTGTGTGACAACGGGCGTAACCTGGTGGCGGCTCTGCCACTCAGCAGACTGACACATGTGCCATGCCTGGCCCACGTGTTCAATCTAATAGTTCAGCGGTTCCTCAAGACATACCCCAATCTGTCTGATTTGCTCACGAAGGTGCGCCGCATCTGTGCGCATTTCCGCAAGTCGACCACAGATGCTGCCACTCTCAGGGCAGAACAGCGCCGCCTACAACAGCCCGCTCACCGACTGTTGTGCGACGTGCCCACGAGATGGAATTCCACATTAAACATGTTATCCAGAGTTTACCAGCAGCGCAGAGCGATTGTAGACTGCCAGATGTCATCTTCCACCAGAACTGGTAGTCAGGTCTCTCAGATTCCTCAAGTCTACAATGAGGAGTGGACGTGGATGTCTGATATCTGCCAGGTGTTGAGCAACTTTGAGGAGTCAATACAGATGGTTAGCGGCGATGCTGCCATTATCAGCCTCACCATCTCGCTGCTTTGCCTGTTGAAAAACTCACTGCTCAGCATGAAGTCGGCTGCTTTGCGCTTGTCACAAGAGACGGTGGAGGAAGATATGTCGCTCGATAGCCAGAGCACCCTCCGGTCTGTTTCTCAGCGCGTATCGGAGGAGGGGGATGAGGATGAGGAGGAAGAGGAGGAGAATGTCGGCGAGACAGTAGAAGGTACCAGTGCTCAGTCCTTAACTCTTGAGCGTGTATGGGCTGAAGAGGAGGACTTGGAGGTGGAGGAGGAGGAAATGGAGAGTCAGGTCAGTGAGGAGAGGGAATTCTTGCGTGTTGGGACTCTGGCGCACATGGCAGACTTCATGTTAGGCTGCCTATCCCGTGACCCTCGCGTTAGAAGAATTTTTTCCAACACCGATTACTGGGTGTTCACTCTCCTGGACCCACGGTACAAGCAGAACCTTTCCACTCTCATCCCTTCAGAGGAAAGAAGTATGAGAGTGAATAGGTATCAACAGGCCCTGGTGCACAAGCTGAAACAATTCTTCCCATCTGACGACGCTAGCGGCAGCGGGCATGTTTCTGTGGGCCAAGTAGCGGGGGAGAGGAGGCGAGCAGGCAGCTTGTCCAGCACTGGCAGGGGAACGCTCTCCAAGGCCTTTGCCAGTTTTATGTCACCCCAGCAAGACACTGTCACCTGTCCCCAGTCTAGGCAGAGTACGGGGGAGCTGTACAGAAAGATGGTGAGGGAGTACCTAGCTGACCATACCAACGTCCGTAGCGATCACTCTGCTCCATACAACTACTGGGTTTCAAAGCTGGACACGTGGCCTGAACTGGCGCTGTACGCCTTGGAGGTGCTGGCCTGCCCTGCCGCTAGCGTGCTGTCAGAGTGGGTATTCAGTGCAGCTGGTGGCGTTATCACCGATAAGCGTACATGCCTGTCAACTGACAGCGCTGACAGGCTGACGCTTATTAAAATGAACAAAGCCTGGATTTCACCGGAATTCAAATCTCCTCCGGGGGAAAGCTGCTAAAGATTTAAATAACTTATGTATCCGATTCCTTTTCTCTACTCCTCTTCTCTACTCCGCCTCCTCCTCCATATCATCTTTGCCTAACGCTGACCCAAAAAACGCCATTTTTTAGAGGTCCAACTGGCACTCCTTTAGCACAATTTTTCAGGAGGGCCCCCTACAGGCCCTCTCTTCAAACAATTTTTCCAGAGGTCTACCTACAGGCCCTCTATTCAAACAATTTTTCCAGAGGTCCACCTACAGGCCCTCTCTTCAAACAATTTTTCGGGAGGGCCCCCTACAGGCCCTCTATTCAAACAATTTTTCTGGAGGTCCACCTACAGGCCCTCTCTCCAATTCCAGTTCCAAGTTTTATTTGCGCATACTGCATACATTTTTATTTTTGGGATAGGTGTGAAAAATAATATTACTTGCGAATCTATATTGCCCAACATTGGATACGGTAGCAAGTAGAAGACCAAACACATGCTGCTCACAGGGTTCCGCAAATTCCTGGTCCACCCGCAAATTCCTTGTCCACAATGTCAAGGAGGTAGAGGTTCTGTGGATGAGCAACAAGTCCTTCTGTACTGAAATCGCCGACAAAGTCTCCATCTAAGAACACACAGACCATTGTGGAGAGAGCGGCACAGCTCGCCATCAAAGTGAGGAATGCCAACGCCAGACTGCGCAGAGAAGATAACGAATAAATATCTCTGTGGTTATTTTTGCTAAATAAAAGTTAACTAAACCCCCCAAAAAATTAATCTGTTCCTGTGCCTGATCCACCCAAGTTGAATTTGTTCCATTATGAGAAAGTCCCCCCCAAGGAGTCCCCACTGTAACTTGCTTCCCATACAGCTACTTCACCCCCTGACACCTGTGTCTCGCCATTGTCCACCACCTCCTCAGACAACACTGGTAAATCCACACTGTCAGCACACGGAAACAGCAAAAGGTCTTGCGAATTGGGGCAGAGAATGTTCTGGGCTAGCACATCAGAGAAGGGGTGACTATGGGGTTCCAGGGAGTACGTGACCACATGCAATCTCCATCTAAAAAGTCATGCCACACTTGATCAATCTCATAATTTACGACTGTACCGGTTGATGCTAAATTTTTAAGTTGGGGTCCTGCGTCGTCATTCTAACTCCATCCGGCTGTTGTCACCACCACACACGCTAGCCCCAGGGGGCACTCCCCTGGCTCTTCCAGCTCAACCTCCTTCCCCCCAGCCTGCCCCCCCACCTACAGGCCCTCTCTCCCATTCCAGTTCCAAGTTTTATTTGCGCATACTGCATACATTTTTATTTTTGGGATAGGTGTGAAAAATAATATTACTTGCGAATCTATATTGCCCAACATTGGATACGGTAGCAAGTAGAAGACCAAACACATGCTGCTCACAGCGTTCCGCAAATTCCTGGCCCACCCGCAAATTCCTTGTCCACAATGTCAAGGAGGACGAGGTTCTGTGGATGAGCAACAAGTCCTTCTGTACTGAAATCGCCGACAAAGTCTCCATCTAAGAACACACAGACCATTGTGGAGAGAGCGGCACAGCTCGCCATCAAAGTGAGGAACCCCAACGCCAGACTGCGCAGAGAAGATAACGAATAAATATCTCTGTGGTTAATTTTGCTAAATAATAGTTAAATAAACCCCCCCAAAAATTCATCTGTTAATGTGCCTGATCCACCCAAGTTGAATCTGTCCCATCATGAGAAAGTCCCCCCCAAGTTGTCCCCACCTGTGTCTCGCCATTGTCCACCACCTCCTCAGACAACACTGGTAAATCCACACTGTCAGCACACGGAAACAGCAAAAGGTCTTGCGAATTGGGGCAGAGAATGTTCTGGGCTAGCACATCAGAGAAGGGGTGACTATGGGGTTCCAGGGAGTACGTGACCACATGCAATCTCCATCTAAAAAGTCATGCCACACTTGATCGAGCTCATAATTTACGACTGCACCGGTTGATGCTAAATTTTTAAGTTGGGGTCCTGCGTCGTCATTCTAAATCCATCCAGCTGTTGTCACCACCACACACGCTAGCCCAGGGGGCACTCCTCTGGCTCTTCCAGCGATACCTCTTTCCCCCCACCTACAGGCCCACTCTACAAACAATTTACCCGGATAGGGGACGTATTAGATATTGTACTGATGTTTTTTGTTTTTCTTCTTTTAATTGCCTCCTGACCTGTGATAGGCAGAGCATGGGCACGTTCCTTTAGCTGCAGTGGGAAAGACACTCCCCTGGCCAGAGCAAGCCCTTTTTCCATTTTCCGTGGTCGAAAAATCCATGAAAAGGTCCCAAGATAGGGGACGTATACGGTATTAAACTGAGAAGAATCGATACCATACCGGTTGATGCAACAGTTTTTCCAAATCCATTCTGGCTGTTGTCACCACCACAGGGGGGGCACTCCTCTGGCTCTTCCAGCGAAACCTCCTTCCCCCCCACCTACAGGCCCTCTCTCCAAACAATTTACCCGGGTAGGGGGACGTATTAGATATTGTACTGATTCTGAATTGCCTCCTGCGATAGACGGGAATTGAACCCAGATCAACTGCTTGGGAAGTAGCTATGCTCACCACTATACCACCTGCAGGCACAGCAACTGATAAGAACAGATACTAAACTTGATTTCAGCTGCAGTGCCAGCATGAGCAGTGGTGTCACCTGCAGGTGGTGATGGACCTTCGTTGCACCTAGTTGGGTGCTTCCCTAACATGTGATGGGTATTTGCCTCGCCTTTCTTGGTCTGGGTGAGCACAATTGCCATGAGGGTAACCACCAGGCTGTTGCCTGAGAATTTGGGGTAATGGTGGGATTAGGCAGCTTCAGAGGCATCCATGCATGCTGCCCCTGCTGTTTCCTGTCCATTTCCGTGGTGTTTCCATCATTTTCTGAGGTTTCCAGGTTTTCACCCAGCCTTCCCTAGGCAGAGCCTTGGTCCTCTGCAAAAATACTCGAGTCTCCCATTGACTTCAATGGGGTTCGTTATTCGCACCCGAGCATCGGGAAAAGTTCGACTCGAATAACGAGCACCCGAGCATTTTAGTGCTCGCTCATCAAGCCACTGTCTTGTTTAAACACCATCTTCCCCCAACAAGAGATGATTTTTGTGCCCGCATGGCGTGCTTTTACACACGACACTCCTACTACACCGTGTCCACCCCCCCTACTCACCACACCGCTCAGTCACAGTCAGACCATAACCCCATCCTTAACTTCCTTGATCAGCGCATGTCCAGTTCCATAGTTGAGGCAGATGTCCTCAGTGGGAGATGAAGAGTGCAGTCACAGGCAATGTTTGCCACTGCATATGCGTGAAATGTGGAAGCAATGATGCAGAGAGATGGTGGGTGAGGTCATGGCCTGATTGATGACAGAGCAGTGGGGTAGGTGGACCAGTGCAGCAGGGGCATCATGTCTGAGTGAGAAGCAGGTGTGCTTGGGGTCTGCATGAGGGCAAGCTTGGGCACTAGATGAAGGCGTTCCTAGGCTCCTTCGAGAGAAAATAATGGCCCTCACCTTACTGTCTGATTTGCATATAAGAATCTCAGAAAGAAAGGAACATCTGGAAATGAGGTACTATGTGCTATTTTACATGAACCAGGTGGCAGATTTCCTTTAATACAGTACCCTCTGGGGGAGATGAAGGAACGGTAAGACACCTGGGGCAAGGGGCTAACAGAGTGGGCAGTGAGGCACTTGGAGCAGGCGGAGGCAGAGGGGGCAGTGAGGCACTTGGAGCAGGGGGAAGGATAGGGGGCAGTGAGGCAC
Organism: Rhinella marina; assembly: GCA_900303285.1. NCBI lineage: Eukaryota > Metazoa > Chordata > Amphibia > Anura > Bufonidae > Rhinella > Rhinella marina. The sequence continues at coordinate 8,595 of ONZH01029713.1, read as the reverse complement.
TTGTGGTAGGGGAAAGATGAAGGGATAATGAGGCACTTGGGATAAGGAGCAGCATAAAGGACAGTGAGGCACTTGGCGCAAGGAGAAGCAGAAGGGGCAGTGAGGTACTAGGGGCAGGGGGCTAGCAGAGTGAGCAGTAAGGCAGCTAGGGCATGGAAGGAGAGAGGACAGTTGCCTCATGCAGGCATCTGTTCAAAAGTGTAAGTGGCCTTTGGTAAATGGGCAACTCCTAACACTGCATAAAAGTTTTCTGATCCAATGCAGCGATCTCAACCTCAGCTGTGGTTCTACCAGATTTAATCATTATTGCTGAGACTGGGACAAGGCCAAACTTGAAAATTAAAGTAAGTAGTTCCGCATCGTAAGGCACATTTTACTAATTGAGTCCTGAACAAAATGCTCTCATGTGGCACCCTAGGTGGCCGTCTATCCACGTCTATCCTCTGACCCGGCCCTGCTCTGAGATATCTGTACCATGGAAACTCCCAATAAGGGCCCCATTTTGGAAACGTTGGGGCAAATCTATTAAGACTGGCATTTTAGATGCCGGTCTTAATAAAGCCATAAACTGGCTGTGGATCCGCCGAGGTTATGAAGAGACGTAGGCCTCTCAACAACTTTGACGCATCCAGCACCAGTTCTAAATGTAAGACGGCTTCCTTGCTGGCTTACATGTAGATCTTTTTCTATGCCTAAAACGTTGAAAATAGTGAATCAGACGGGCATGTCAGCCCATCCCCTTCCCCGCCCATGTCATGCCCACGATTTTAGAGTTGGAGTGAGTGGGATGAAGTTGCAGATAGCCGCACAACTAACCGTTGTGTCGCTATCTGCACCTGAAATATGCCTAATTTAGGCATATTTTAGCATAGTAAATGCTTTACCCCTAACATTATTTATCAAGATGGAGTGAGCATTTTAACACCACAGATACATTACAGAAGTTAATGGGCAAGTGACCATGCAAAATTAAATTTGTCAGTTTTTTACACATATTAGATTTCAGTGCCTAATATGCTGTGCCCAGCATGTGCCATTTCAGTCACTCCAGGCCCTTCTACTAGAGTGGCAGGTTCTACTGAGTATGGAAATGCTATAAATGTGGATGTAAACTGTATTCTGCAGGGTTCAGAAGCAAAAGACCAGCTTTTGACTTTAGCAGCACGAATTTTGATAGATTGGTTTACAGGCCCCATGTTGGTTTTGAACAGCATGTAGGAGACCAGTACAGACATTGGGGGGTCATTTATTATACTGAATATTCCTTGCAGTACTTAGGTGAATAACTTCGGCCTTCGATTTTTCAGCTTTAAAACAATTTTAAAACTGGGATCCGAAGCTGCCTTCTGTACCTATTAGTACCTAGGTATCGAAGCAGACTTCAAATCCTAGTTTTAAAATTGTTTTCAAATTGAATAATCGATAACCAAAGTTATTCAATTATGTCTTGCGTGACTTCGGAGATGAATTTCACCTCAGCGGAGCCCATACATTTGAATGATGTACGAAGATGGATCACATGAAGTTTTTACCAAAGCGACTTCCAATCTATGGCTAAGCAGGATAAAGAAAAGGCAGCAATTCTGCCATCGCTTTTTGGGTTTTGTTATTATGGATAGTGATGAGCGAATCAAAGTAAAACAAATTGATTTTGATCCGAATTTCAGGGAAAATTTGATTTGTCACAAGGCCAAATTTCCTCAAGCTTCCTGGCAACGAATCAATTTTTCCTGAAATGGCGGTAAAAAAAATTAAAACACATACTCATCTCCATTTGCTTGCGGAGAGGCCGTCACGGTCATCTTAATTCAATTAAGACAACGTTCAAAATCTCTTGCTCGCTCCCGTGTGACGTCACGACGCTGGCTGGGTGCGGTGACGTCATCACTTCAGCACACAAGATTTTGTGCATTTTCTTCAATCAAGATAACCTTGACAGCCTCTCCGCAAGCAAATGGATGAGGTGAATATTTTTTTTTTGTTTTAACCCCTGATTAACCCCTGGAAGGCCTTAATGTGACTGTGAGATAACAGGGGTGGCACAATCACCATTCCCTGCCATTACGCCCACTACATACAATGGATTGTAATTACTTTGTCACAAATCAAATTTCTTTGTTAACTTCAGCGAAGCAGCCAAATCTAATTTTTGCAAACGTTGTTCATTACTAATTCCAGTGTACACCATGTAGGAAAAATTATCTTTTTTCTGATTTTTAGTAAAAAATTTTGTTTGTTTTTATTTGTTTTTAGTTTTGCTACTTTTACACAATTAAAACATCAAGTCTTTTGAGAGCCATATATTTTTTATTTTTCTGGAAATGGTCTTGTGTGAGGGCTCGTTTTTGCACTATGAGGTGATGTTTTCATTGGTACTGTACCATTTGAGGGTACATAGGACTTTTTGTTTGCTTGATGTTATGTTTTTTTTGTGTTCACCTGACAGGGTAGATCATGTCATATTAGAAAGAAGAAGCTTTCTTTTTGTCATCATAGATATACACCAAAACTTAATTTTGGTAGGCCTGCCCTGAGAGCTCCAAGCTGCTAAGTCTATGCACAACACCATCTGGGGAATACAAAATGCCCTACAGTATGTCTTTTTGGAGTGTGGGAGGGAGCCACACAAACATCGGAAGAACATGCCAAACAAAATCCAAATATTGTTCTTGGTTGGATTCAAACCCAGGACCCCAGAAATGTAATGCAAAAATGCTAACTACTAAGCCAATGCGCTGCCCTATTGAGCCACGAAAGTGTTCACTGAGCCACCAAGCTGCTCATTATGGATTTGGTGTTAATTATTATTTTTTTTATTTAGTTACTTATTTAATTTTGCTATTTATAACAATAGTAAATGGCTTGATGAGGGGAAGGGGGGACTTTTTTTATTACATCTTAAACTTTATCCACTAGGTAACCAACTTTTGAGGGTCTGATGGCTGGTTCAATGCAGTATAATACATGCACACTTTGTACTGCATTGATACTGTCAGTTTCACATTGGGTCTCATAGGTATCTGTGGCTGGCAGACTCAGAAGCCTTTGTAAGTCTTATGATTGCCAAGGCAACAATCTCTAGGAGCTGATGGATTGAGAGAAGGAGCCAGCTCCCTCTGTAAACCCTTTAGATGTGGAAGTCAGCATTGACTGAAGCATCTAATAGGTTAATCCATTGGCATCAAAGTTTTCACCAATGCTGGTACGTACGAAAGGGGCTTGGCTGTCAATAGCAACCAGGTCTCTGATTGGATGGGCACAGGAGCTGCCATACATGCACTGTGTAGGTCCGGATGGGGTAAATCTATAGTTAACTGTTATTGCATCTGTATAACAAATTAAATTATCATGTTCTATATTGAGGATCCATTCCTTTCTTTCGATCTGAGCTTTTGTGGAATGTTAGAATTGTAGAATAAATGTAGAATACTAATTGGGTGGTGGTGTCCACTTGAATTATTTATGTCTACTGCGCTATCCTTACCATTAGAAGTGACATAAACCCTCATGAAACAGAACCTTGAGACTTTAATTCTGTGAAGTTTGCAGATGATATAGTAAATTATGACTTTGTCAGTCTATCGTCTATAAGTTCTGGTCAATCTCATAGTAAAGTAAAAAAATATATTTTTGCTAAAACAAAGACCTCTCTTACTTATTCAGAACTTTTGCCGTATATAAATTATTTATATCATTAGATGCCAAAAGGTCGATGTAGTGAACTATGTCCTCCAGGAAACAGAAAGATTCTCCGGGAAGGACATCACATCTGCTGCTATGACTGCATCCCATGCTCAGAAGGAGAATTTACAAATGTTACAGGTAAATTTTTTAAAAGAGGAGTTGTTTAACAGCTTTTTTAAAAGGTTCATAATTAGAGTTGAGCGAATCCTAAAAGATTCGGGGATTCGGAATTCGGCCCAAATTTTTCACAGGATTCGTGGGTTCGGGCCGAATCACGAATCCCATTAAAGTCTATGGGAGACCCGAATATTTTTGCAGGGGCCAAAGGTTCTGCACAGTAAAGTTTGCCCCAACATCTGAAAACCTCAGAAAATGATGGAAACACCTTGGAAATGTATAGGAAACACCAGAGGCAGCATGTAGGGATGCCTCTGAGGCTCCCTAATTGCACAATTTTTTCTAAATCTGGCCAATAGTCTGGTGATGACCCCAAGGCAATTTTCAGGGACACGGTAATGGTGACCCACTTAAAAATACTGCCTGACAACCTGGCGGTGAACCCCTGATTGTTTGTCTTTCAATAAGATTGCAGTGTAAAGCATGGTGGTGAGCCTCAGTAATAAGATTGCAGTGTAAAGCATGGTGGTGAGCCTCAGTATGACTTTTTGGATGGAGATTGCATGTGGTCACGTACTCCCTGGAACCCCATAGTCACCCCTTCTCTGATGTGCTACCCCAGAACATTCTCTGCCCCAATTCGCAAGACCTTTTGCAGTCTCCGTGTGCTGACAGTGGGGATTTACCAGTGTTGTCTGAGGAGGTGGTGGACAATAGCGAGACACAGGTGTCGGGGGGTGAGGTAGTTGTATGGGAAGCAAGTTACAGTGGGGACTCCTTGAGGGGACTTTCTCATTATGGGACAGATTCAACTTGGGTGGATCAGGCACAGGAACAGATCAATTTTAAGTGTGAGGCAACATCAGCACCACAACCGCTTGGGAGAGGCAGTGGGCATTGTGTTTAGAAAGGCTGATGGGCTTCCGTCAGCACTGTGTGTATAGAACCCCATGGCCTTTCATAAAAAATTTGGTTACAAAGCCGCATGACTCCTTAAAAATTGTTTTTAGAAAGCCGGATGACTTTCCTGAAAAGTTTTTTTTTGAAAGCGCGATGACTTTCCAGAAATTTTTTTTTGAAAGCGCGATGACTTTCCAGAAAAAATGTTATTGGAAAGACAGATGACTTTCCTGAAAAATTGTTAGTAGAAAGCGCGATGACTTTCCTGAAAAATTGTTGCATATGCAACTCAGATGAAGAGGAGGAGGAGGAAAGCAAGCAATTTAGAAGGTAGCCTGAGGTGGGGATGAGAACTGGGGGGATATCCATGACCTGTTCATCTTGATGAACGTGAGGATGTCGGCGTTGTCGGTGGACAGGCGCGTCCGTTTGTCCGTAATGATACCCCCGCACTAAAAACCTTTTCAGACAGTACACTTGCAGCAGGGCAGGCAAGCACCTCAAGAGTGTACTGCACAAGTTCTGGCCACCTGTCCAGCTTGGCCAGCCAGTAATTATATGGCGTGGAGTTATCGGTCAGGACGTAGGTCTGGTCCGCGACATACTCCCTCACCATCTTGCGGTATTGTTCCGCCCTGCTCTGCCTGCCCTGTGGCTGTGTCGTACTGTCTTGCTGGGGTTTAAAAAACTTAGCAAAAGCATGGAATAGTGTACCCCTGCCCTTGGCGCCTACACTGACTTTCCCCCTCCTCTCCTCTCCAACTTCAGCCACTGCAGTCCGCCCCCTGTTGCTCGACTGGTCTGGAAAGGCCTGTAGCAGTTTCTGAACCAGGGCCTTATGGTAGAAAGTGACTCGGGTGCTCCTTTCCTCCATGGGTATAAGTTGGGCAAAGTTGTCCTTGTAGCATGGTTCAAGGAGGGTGTACACCCAATAGTCATTGGTGGACAGTATCCTCTTGACCCGGGGATCACGACAAAGACAGCCAAGCATAAAGTCTGCCATGTGCCCTACTGTGCCAACACGCAAGCCTTCAGCCGCCTCACTTAGCGGACTCTCCATCTCCTCCCCCCTTCCTCCGACCCCAATTCATCCTCCTCAGCCCATAAACCCGCTCAACAGGTAGCATGGAATCACCCCCTGATGCATGGTGCCCAAGAGTTTCTTCCTCCTCCTCAGCCGCCTCCTCCTCCTCAGTTCCGCGCTGCGAAACTGACAACAGGGTGCTCTCAATGTCACTGTCTTCCCCCACCTCCTGTGACACTGCTGAATCCTCAGATCTTAGGTTCCTCAAGGAGTTCTGGATGAGGCACAACAGAGGGGATGGTGACACTGATGATGTGTGCATCACCACTGACCATCTCTGTTGCCTCCTCAAAGGGACCTAAGACCTGGCAGATGCCAGCCATCCACGTCCACTTCCTCAGCATAGACATGAGGAAGCTGACTGACTTGACTACACCTCGGGGGATCAGCTGGCAGTCTACAACTGCCCTGCGATGTTGGTACACCCTGGCTAGCATGTGTAACGTCGAATTCCAACACGTGGGAACGTCACACAGCAGCTGGCGAACAGGGAGTTGTAGCCGCCCTTGCACAGTCCCTGAGAGTCGCGGCATCGGTGGTGGACTTGCGAAAATGGGCGCATATGCGCCGCACCTTGGTGAGCAACTCACTCAACTGGGGGTAGGTCTTGAGGAACCGCTGGAACCACCAAGTTGAGCACGTGGGCCATGCATGGCACGTGAGTCAGCCCACCAAGATGCAGAGCCGCCACCAGGTTACGCCCATTATTGCAGACCACCATTCCTGGCTGAAGGTTCAGCGGCGCCAGCCACACATTGGTCTGCCCCATGATGCCCTGTAAGAGCTCTTCAGCCATGTGCCTCTTATCCCCAGGCTCAGCAGTTTTTCAGGACTGCCTGCTGCCGCTTCCCTACCACAGTGCTGAAACTGCTGGCCATCGAGGAAATAAGAGTTGACGATTGGGGCATCACTGCCACTTTGGAGGAGGAGGAGGTGGAGGAGGAGGTGGAGACATAATGTGCCGGAGACACACAGACGGAACTATGTCCCTCAATTCGTGGTGTGGGTAGCACATGTGCAGCCCCACGATCGGTCTCTGCCCCAGCCTCCACCAGATTGACCCAATGTGCCGTGAGGGAGATGTAATGTCCCTGGCCACCGGTACTCGTCCACGTATCTGTGGTCATGTGGACTTTACCACAAACCGCGTTTTTGAGAGCATGGGCGATGTTCTCAGACACATGCCTGTGCAGGGCAGGGACGGCACATCGGGCAACATAGTGTCGGCTGGGGATAGAGTAACGGGAGGCTGCCGCCTCCATAAGGTTGCGGAAGGATTCTGTCTCCACAAGCCTGTACGGCAACATTTCCAAACTAATCAGCTTGGCGATGTGCACATTTAGAGCTTGCGCATGGGGGTGGGTGGCTGCGTACTTGCGCTTGCGTTCAAATGTCTGCGGTAGAGACAGTTGAATGCCGCACTGGGACACATGAGTGGAGGAGAGGGAGGGAGATGGAGCTGGAGGGGTCCTTTCGGGGCTGGAGGCTGCAACGTCCTGGCTTGGACGAGACACAGTTGCTGGACTAACTCTGTCAACGTCACCAGCTGACAGAAGTGCAAACCATTTGGTGGGGTGTTTTCTCTCCAAATGTTTGCGCAGGCTACTAGTGGTCAGGTTGTTGCATTTTGAACCCCTGCTCATTGACGTGTGGCACAGCTTGCACACCGCCAAACGAGGCTCGGCCTCATCATCCTTAAAGTACTCCCAAACTAAGGAGTGGCGCATAGTATGGGCTGGAGCGTGACCTCTAGGAGCACTTGGGGAAGTAGTGACTCGGCCCTGGCTTCTCCCTCGTCGCAGCCCTCTGGCTCTCTCAACAGCTTGTGGTGCTGATGTCGTCTCACAGTCTGAAACACTGCCTCCAGTTGCCTCATCCACCCAAGTAGGATCTGTCCCCTCATCATCCCCCAGGTCTTCCTCTGACTCCACAGTGATGTCCCTGACAACTAACTCCGACAACAGTGTCTCGTCGTCATCTTCCACCACCTCCTCAGATGCCACTGCTAACTCCCCACTCTCATAAACCGGAGACAGCAAAAGGTCCTGAGAATCAGGGCATAGCAGCTCGTCCACTGGCACATCAGGGAAGTGGTGGTTGAAGAGTTCCATGAATAAATTTTGTCCATGGGACATACCCCTAGAGGGTTCTGGCTGGGGAGAAGGAGGGCGAGTTGGAGGACAGACACCCTGGCTCAGAGAAGTCGACTGGCTGGATGAGGGGGCAGACGAAATGTGGCTGGACGTGCTCTCTGCAATCCACTGAACCACCTTCTGTTGTTGTTTGGGGTCTGTCAGAGTTGTAGGACGCTGCCCTACCAACTTCTGGAGTTGACCAGGCACCCTGACCTTACGTGTTTCCACTGTACCCACAGCAGCCGGCACTGTGTCACCACGCACACCACGGTCATCACCGCTGACCGCTGACCACTGCACCACAATTCCCACCTCTCCCTCCACGACCACCTCTCCCAGCTCTTCCCCCTCTCCCCCTGACCCTGGGGTTCTCCATGTGCACAGTAGCAGTATTATATTATTATAATTGTAAAGGATCAATACGGTATCTATAGACTCAGAAGTATATAGCAGGCTGATGAAATGTATTCACTAGTCACTGCAACGTGTATTACGGATCAGTGAAATTAAACGGACAATGTAGATAGATATGCAGGTACGATTATTTTCAGACCTATCCAAAAAAAGATGTACGCAGTTTGCACAAATAAAACGGGAATCCAGAGATCAATACGGAATCTATAGACTCTTGAGGTATATAGCAGGCTGATGAAATGTATTCACTAGTCACTGCAA
>ONZH01029712.1:0-39225 GCA_900303285.1 Rhinella marina | reverse complement strand
ACGTGTGTATTTTTACGAATCCTTCATAAATCACCCCTGTTTTAAAAAACTGCACAAGTATTTAGTTTGTTAACCCTTTTGTTTAACCCTTTAAAGTGGTTTCACAGGTTAGGTTAAATTTAAACACATTTTTTATTTCAGCAGGTTGTCAATATTCCAATTTAGTAATTCATTTTTTTGGAGCGTACCGATAACAGAAAATCAATATTCATTACCCTGATTCTGCAGAAATATCCAATGTGTGGCCCCTGTGCTACTGTGCAATTAAAATAGTGCCACAGGAATAAACTTGCACCTTGTGGATTTTGGGACCTTCTTTTTTAAAGGAAATCTGTCACCAGGATATTGGACTTTTATCTGCAGTAATGCATGAGTAGTACTGCAGACATTTTTTATTTTTCTGTTGTCCCCTGTTCCCCAGCTGTAGCTTGAAGCTGTGCTAAAATACCTTGTTAGGACTGCCTCTTTATTATGTTAGCAGAAAGTCCTGAAAGGGGGGGGGGGTACTTTGGGGAGTAGGAAAATAAAAAAATGGCCATCTGGACTCCTTATCTGAAGTGCTTCTCTTGAATTAATACAGATAACAGTCAAGAATTGTGGTGACAGATTGCCCTTAAGGATGTTTTTCAGGCACCATTTCAGTTTTGCAGAGGCCTTGAGGTACCAAAAACATAAGCCCAGAACAACCTGTTTTAGAAGCAACAGCCCTCAAGTAACATGATCATTTTATAATTCAGGTCATTATGGACAATTATGTGTAATATATTTCATGTATTCATTTTTTTTCTTATAGAGAGGACTAGATAAGGGGGGAAAAAAGATGTTTTTAAATTGTACTTTTTTTAGTCCCATTATGAGATTTGTTTTCATAATTTTGTGATCCTTCTGAAATATATTTTACCTGTTGGTATTACACTGACATCTCGCCTATTTGTCTATTTGGGTTTCTTACAAGGCAACCCCGGAGGTCATTGTTAGGCCTCCATTTGCTGTGGCAACCATATGGACCCTTGGGATCATATTAAGGGGGATAAATTGAGTTCAAAGGGGGCCCCCTTCTGTAAACCCCCTAGATCAGGGGTGCACAACCTGCGGCCCGGGGGCCACATGCGGCCCTCAATACCATTCTATGCGGCCCCCAACCATATGGTGACAGACATGTATGTCTATGTATTGTGGCTGCTCACATGTATTTTTCATGTATTCTCCCATTAGATGGGAATCCTGGAGGTGTAACTAGTCATTTATGATATATACAGTATGTTCAATATGTCATAAATACAATATTTCAGTTGGTAATACCCCTTTAAGTTTTATTTTCGGCCCTTGGGATTGGTTCAGTGTGACAATGTGGCCCCCAACCAGAATAGGTTGTGCACCTCTGCCCTAGATATAAATTAGAGCAGGTGGTGGGCTGCGTATAATAAATGCAGATGTTCTGGGCTCAGGTCATAAAATGAGTCATTGCACAGAGTGAGATATAAAATCTGAGAATTTTATTAATTTTTTTTTTGGGGGGGTGCAAAATATCTGTAAAGAACAGAAATTGAAAATACAGGAATGTAATTAAACCCCATACAAACAGTATGTACATTATATGAACAAGCGTATTGGGACACTCCTCTTAATCCGTTCGCTACGGCGCTGGAGAAAAGTGCAAACATGGCACCTGCTCAAACGTGCAGTGGGTGTCATGGCCAACGGGTCTCCGCTGTATCATTAAAGCCATTAGATGCCGTGATCAAGTGAGATAATGGCATCTAAAGGTGCTTCTTACCGGCATCCACTGCGGCCAATAAGGGTGCTAGTAATTGAATTCAATACGCTGGGTCTCACTAAAAGACCCAAGAGGGTTCAGAATAAAAAAAAAAGGGGGGGGGGGTTTGTAGGCTCAAATATGAGCTTCAAAATTGTAAATTAAAAAAAAAAAACAAAAAAACCTTTAAAATATATTAAAAATATCTAAAAGTTTTAAATCACCCCCCCCTTCTGTAGAATAAATACCTAAATAACAAACAATATAAACATCATGGGTATCACTACGTCCAAAAACATAAAAATACAGCGAATGGCGTAACTGAAAAAAGGGTCAAAATGGCCAATTTGCCATTTTTTCCATCGCTTCTTTTACCCCCCAAAATTTAATGTGATCAAAAAGTCACACACACTCCAAAATGGTATTAAAAAAACAACCTACAGGTTGTCCTGCAAAAAATGAGCCTCTACACAGCTCAGTAGATATACCTATAAAAAAGTTATGTGGGTCAGAGTATGGTAATATTAAAAAAAATTTTTTGCAAAGTTTACATTTATTTTTACACTATTTAGACATAAAAAAACCTATACATATGTGGTTTCGATGTAATCATACTGACCCAGAGATTGAAGGGCATGGGTCATTTTTACCACAAAGGGAATGCTGTGGGAACAAAACCCATAATACGCTTGAGGAATTGAGGTTTTTTTTTTCTCCACCCCATTTGGAATTTTTTTCCTACGTCCCACTACATTGTAAGCCATATTTAAATGGTGGCATTAGAAAGTATAACTTGTCCCGCAAAAAACAAGCCCTCATGCAACTATGTGAACGGAAAAATAAAGTTATAGCTCAAGGAAGAAAGGGAAGAAAAATGAAACTGCAAAAAAAACACCTCTGGTATCCTAAGGGTTAATCATTGAATTCAGCTGTTTTATTTAGTCCCATTACATGGCTGGATTTTATACACCTGTGGCAGTCTATACATTTGTGAAAAAATGGTTTCATTATAAAGAACTCTGAACTTAATTTAAACATGTTACTGTAATAGGATGCCACCACTGCAACAAGTCAGTTCATTAAATTTCTTCCCTCCTAGATGTTTCATGATAAGCTATGGGTGTCATTATTGCAAAGTGGAAGCGTGTAAGAACCACAGCAACTCAGACCAGGTAATGTTATAGAACAGGGTTGTCAAGTGATGATGCACCAATTCTCTGCTGACTCAATAATCTCTGGTATAAACATCCTGCCAGTAGGTGGCTGAGCAACTTAATGTAAGCCTTACATCACCAAGCACAATTCCAAGCATTTGATTAGAGTGGTGTAAAGCACACTGAGCTCTGGAAACAATGCTCTGTAAACGTGGAAATATGTTCTGTGGTGTGACAAAACCACACTTTGCCTATCTGGCAGTCTGATGGACGAGTTTGTATTTGGCAAATGCTTGGAGAACGTTACCTGTCTGACAGCATTGTGCCAACTGTCAAGTTTGGAAGAGGTGAGGTTTATATTTCAGGGTTGGGCCTAAGTCCCAAATTTCCCCTTCACTGGAATTCCTTAAAGGGGTTATCTGGGAATTAATATTGATGATGTTGATAGGTCTTTCAATCAATATTTCCCGGATTAACCCTTGAATATGTTAGCATACAAAAGACAGTTGTATACTTCAGACTTTTGTGGAATCAGTTTGGGGAAGACCCTTTTTTTTGTCCAGTCTGACTGTGCACAAAGCAGAGTTTGGTGTGGAAGAACATGACTAAGGCTTCCTTTCACACTTGCGTTGTGGTTTTTCCGGTATTGAGATCAGGCAGAGGATCTCAGTACGGGAAAAAAAAACGGTTCAGTTTTGTCCCCATGCATTCTGAATGGAAAGAGATCTGTTCAGGATGTCTGCAGTTCCGGCAGCTTTCAGTTTTGTGAGTGGACACAACCGCAGTAAGCTGTAATTTTGTGTCCGGTCATAAAAACTGAAAAAAATGAATCCAGCACCGAAACCAATGTAAGTCAATGGTGACGAATCTGTTTTTTTAGGAGACTAAAAAAACGGTTCAGTCACCCATTGACTTTCAATGTATTTAGTGCCTGATCCGTTTTTTTCAGTTTTGATTTCACACAACCACATCCTAACGGACCGGATGCATCCTGATGTGCAAAATCAAAAACTGATCCGTTTAACTCCGGTATGGAGATCCTCTGCTGGATCTCCGTATCGGAATTAACAACGCAAGAGTGAAAGTAGCCTTACCCGTACAGAGCAATGAACTCCATCCCCTTGAACACCTTTGGGATGAACTAGATCAGAGATCATGATCTAGGTCCTCTCTTCCAACATCAGTGTCAGACATCACAAATGCTCTTCTGACTAATGGGCAAACCTTCTCAGACACACCCAAAATCTTGTAGAAAGCCTTCCAGAAGAGTGGAAGCACTTCATAAATGTGTCACAAAGTGATGTACTCTGAAATTCTGGCCAAATTTTCACTCCGAATCTGTAGGTGGTGCTGGAATGCACACAGCTCAGTAAGTCGCAAAATGTCTGTGCAGGTGGCCCCAAAAAGTTGCCAAGCCCCTAAGTGCAAAATTGATAAATTCCATCCAAAAAGTTTAACTTTAGTTCTAAGAACCATATGTTTAGCTTGGCACTCTGCATTACACTTAATGCTGGAATTTTGTCTTGAGACCTGATGTGAAACCTTGTACATAGTATGTTATATTTTTGTTACACCAGTTCTTCATTTGTCTTTTTGTTTTTACAGGTTTTTGGATTTGACATTTAAAGGGGTGACTATTGCTGCAGGACAAATATGTGGCAGTCCACAGTTTGCCAAATCTCATTCACATGCTGCAGAAAAAATCTTGGTGGAAATTGACCAGTTGTTTTTTTTTTTTTAATCTTTAGCATATCAGTTGTTTCAGATATTCACCGTGTATTTTACCCTTTGCTGTATGAAGGAGAGCAGGAGCTTTCAAGCTCTGTAACAAAATAAAATTATTAAATAAGTTAACACAATTTTGGCCTGTCTTCTTTTCTATGAAATAAAACTACTACAAACTCACCTCTTCTGTTTAAAGGCATAATCTTGCTCTGTTTCTCATCTTTCATTATGTAGCCTGTTATAGTGCAGTTTACCATTTTGTAATTAACAGTCCCCCATGGCCGGACCTGCAGAGGGAAGCATACTTACCTGCCTCTTGCAGCTGGGTTCCGACTCCTTTGGTCCCCCCTTTGCTGAAGAAGCCTCCCTCTGCTCTCTTCACGTTAACTTTGTTTGAGGAGAGTCTGGTGGCCACCGCATACAGTGACTGGCCACAATGGTGACGTGTCACATCACTTGGTCTTGGGGGACATGTCACAGCTGCGCCAGTCATTGACTGCAGTGGCCACAGTAAAGTGTAACTGCCGTTTATTGTTTTATTTTTTTTGCTAATGTGTAGGTACAGTGACAGGGAACATTTTTGTAATATGCTTTATTTAGGGAAAACGTTTATTTGTGGTAGAAAACTTGGTCTGAAATGTCCCTTAGCAGTGCTCTTTCAAATGAGCGTTGCTAAGGGACATCTGTCTATCAGCATAGTACTGTGATGACTAGAGAGACGGGCTGTGCTGGGAGCTGCGGGCCGAAACCGGTGGGTTCAGAAGCCTTGTGTTAAAATTAAATATAAATTCCCCTTATTATTAAATATAATGCACTTGTACACTGTATGCTCACTGACCAGCGTGGCCAACGCTGTCAGTGAGCTGCTTTCCGCCTGCACTCCCGGCGTGCTGACTAATGAACCAGCCACCGGGAGCGATGCCTGTGTGAGCGGTAAGCGCTCAGGCAGTGCAGAGGGGACATAACTGTCCCTATATACTGTATAGCATCTCCTCCCTGCACTGCCTGTTGTGAGTGTTTTACCGCTCACACAGTCATCGCTTTTGGTTACTGTCTGTTTAAATCTGTGTCACATATGTTAAAGCAGCACTCCAGTTTTGTTTTTGTTTATTTGCCTATATAGTGCAGGGTAGGCCATTATTATTAGTAAGAGACATGCTCTTGTGTACAGTCATGGCCAAAAGTTTTGAGAATGACACAAATATTATATTTTCACATGATCTGCTGCCCTCTGGTTTTTATGTGTGTTTGTCAGATGTTTTTATCACATACAGAAATATAATTGCAATCATATTTTGAGTAACAAAAGCTTATATTGACAGAATGAGTTAATGCAGCAAGTCAATATTTGCAGTGTTGACCCTTCTTCTTCAGGACCTCTGCAATTCTCCCTGGCATGCTCTCAATCAACTTCTGGACCAAATCCTGACTGATAGCAGTCCATTCTTGCACAATCAATGCTTGCATTTTGTCAGAATTTGTGGGTTTTTGTTTGTCCGCCCGTCTCTTGATGATTGACCACAAGTTCTCAATGGGATTAAGATCTGGGGAGTTTCCAGGCCATGGACCCAAAATCTCTGTTTTGTTCCCTGAGCCATTTAGTTATCACCTTTGCTTTATGGCAAGGTGCTCCATCATGCTGGAAAAGGCGTTGTTGATCGCCAAACTGCTCTTGGACGGTTGGGAGAAGTTGCTCTCGGAGGACATTCTGGTACCATTGTTTATTCATGGCTGTGTTTTTAGGCAAGACTGTGAGAGAGCCAATTCCCTTGGCTGAGAAGCAACCCCACACATGAATGGTTTCAGGATGCTTTACAGAGACAAGACTGGTGGTAGCGCTCACCTCGTCTTCTCCGAATAAGCTGTTTTCCAGATGTCCCAAACAATCGAAAAGGGGATTCATCAGAGAAAATGACTTTACCCCAGTCCTCAGCAGTCCACTCCCTGTACCTTTTGCAGAATATCAGTCTGTCCCTGATATTTTTTCTGGAGAGAAGTGGCTTCTTTGCTGCCCTCCTTGAGACCAGGCCTTGCTCCAAGAGTCTCCGCCTCACAGTGCGTGCAGATGCACTCACACCTGCCTGCTGCCATTCCTGAGCAAGCTCTGCACTGCTGGTAGCCTGATCCCGCAGCTGAAACACTTTTAAGAGACGGTCCTGGAGCTTGCTGGTCTTTCTTGGGCGCCCTGGAGCCTTTTTGGCAACAATGGAACCTCTCTCCTTGAAGTTCTTGATGATGCGATAGATTGTTGACTGAGGTGCAATCTTTCTAGCTGCGATACTCTTCCCTGTTAGGCCATTTTTGTGCAGTGCAATGATGACTGCACATGTTTCTTTAGAGATAACCATGGTTAACAGAAGAGAAACAATGATGCCAAGCACCAGCCTCCTTTTAAAGTGTCCAGTGGTGTCATTCTTACTTAATCATGACAGATTGATCTCCAGCCCTGTCCTCATCAACACCCACACCTGTGTTAATAGAGCAATCACTGAAACGATGTTAGCTGGTCCTTTTAAGGCAGGGCTGCAATGATGTTGAAATGTGTTTTGGGGGATAAAGTTCATTTTCTAGGCAAATATTGACTTTGCAAGTAATTGCTGTTAAGCTGATCACTCTTTATAACATTCTGGAGTATATGCAAATTGCCATTCTAAAAACTGAAGCAGTAGACTTTGTAAAAATTAATATTTGTATCATTCTCAAAACTTTTGGCCATGACTGTATACCTGTTTAATTTTCTGTGTAATTTGTGGGTTGTCTACTATCTTGATTACTTCTTTCTCTGAGATATGGTTATATTAATTAATTGGAAATTTCCCATCATGGCTTTGCAGAGACCAAGGGGGCAGAATCTCACCACACTGCACTGCTCTAAGGGCAGCCATGACACAAAGCAGCTGTCCCGTCACGCTGCAGGGTCTCTGTTTTCCTATGTGATGCAGCTTAAGCTTGTCTGCCTTGTCATGTCTCTCCTGTCAGCTCTTGCATGCAGTATGCTAGGAGACCAGTTTGGAGCTACATCTCATAGAACACTGGAAAGTCAGCACTCACAGATGGCACATACAGGCAGTGTGAGTCAGGAGCTTTATATAACTCCAGCTGCTAAAATACTGGTGGTGAGTTAGTAATATATGTAAAATAAGAGTGCTTCTTTAAGACATGTTAATATAGTTTGTATAAAAATAACCATATACAATAGATTGTTTAATACAGCATAAAGTATATACATAAAATCTATCATTATGTATTTAAAAGTGCCAATTCCACGGCTCTGTAACTCTGATGGGGGGTATATATAGATAATGTAAAACCCAACATGTCTAATGAGCATGAATTTAGTAACAGACTTTGGCTGCTTTCAGACGAGCGTATTTGTAATTCGTATATAGTCCGGATTTAATGTACCGGAATCTGCTGCTAATGTTAATGAATAGAGCTATTCACATGGGCGTATAATTTCCGTCAGTATTTGAAATCCACAGCATGTCCGAGTTTTGTGCGGATTTGTTTCCAAATACTCACATTACAGTCTGTGCAGTGCATAAATAATGAGGGAAGGAAGAAAGAAAGAAATACGCAGGTAAATTCTGATGAAATTGTGATACAATACTGATGGTATATCATCAGGATCCTGAGCCAGAATACTGACGGATTTCAACATGCTCATCTGAAAACGGCCTTTTACAGAGGCGGAGAGGACCCTGCCGCAAGACCTACTGTAAGTCTACATTTGTCAGCTACCATGTCAAAGTTCACTTCAGTCATAAGCATTGATACATAGGTGACAAGTTGTATATATGTTTTGATATTCCAATACATATACATAAGATTTACATAAGATCATGACATTGTAACTGAGTCTATTTGGAAACCTTGGTCCAGATGTATCAGTGTCTGAGCCAAAAATTTGTCTAAAAACCCTAGATGTGCCAAATTGCTTCACTTTTTAGACAGTTTTTGGGGCAGATACACTAGTCTCTGCATTGGTATACAGTGCTGAAATTCAGAAAGCTTCCCTAACCGTTTTTCTCCAGTCTCTTCCTCTGCTGGGTTTATTAAACAGGTTATCTGCAATTTTTTTCTCAATTTTCTTTTAATGGTCCCCCTTGTGATTAAGCACTTTAACAGTAATGATGTTGATCAGTGGCGTCGCTAGGCACGTAGATCTGTGGTGTAGGCCCCGGATTGCAAGCATTTGGCCCTGAACCTCTAGCCAGTATGTTTATTTCTCCATTGTTCTGCACTGAGCCACCAGTGTGGAGCTGCTGGGCGGCTCCGTATGAGTTTAGCCAGAGACACGTTAAACATATAATTAGTAGCTCCAGAGGAACTTTCACCTCTCCTGACATGCCTGTTTTAATAGCTTCATGCATTTCCCATGTAATAACAATTCTGGAGCATCTACTCTTATGTCTCTATTTTGTGCCATTCCTTTATTATTTGCACTAGAAGTTATAAATGAATTGCTAGCAGTCTGCAGTAAGGGTACAGTGGGGTGGTAACAAGTTGGGGCTGTGTCCCTGCGCAGACAGACTCTATCCAATCAGTGCTGCCATTTTCAGACTGTGCAGGTACACCCTCTGCAGGTTACCTCCCCTCTGTACCCTTACTAAAGGCTAATAGAAATTTATAACTTCTAGTGCAAATAATAAAGGAACTGCACAACCTAGAGTCATAAGAATAGATGCTCCAGAATTGTTAGTACGTGGGGAATGCATGAAGCTATTAAAACAGGCATGTCAGAAGTGGCGAAAGGTCCTTTTAATACCAGTCTAAAGTGTTGGGAAATGAGCCAGCAGCCCTGCAATGGTGGCTCAGTATCTAATATATAAAGCTGAGTGTGTATGTCCACTAAAGGAATCCGCACCGTCGCAGCTACAATCATGAAATTTGGCACACAGGTACATCAGACGTCCAGGAAGGTTTTAGAACGGGTCTCAACTCTCGAGGACATACCGTTCCTGAGATATTCCCAAAAAAATGCATTAGCCAATAGAAGCCTGGTCACATGACCCTTATCAGCCAATAGAAGCTTGCATGCAGTTAGTCTCCACACACAGCAGGTTTCCATAAAAACCCAGCCATTTTCCTCCACTGCTGTAGGTCTGCTTTAAAGGGGCAGAGCGCTGTGGATGACACTGTTAAAGGAGTATTCCGGTCACCATAAATATAGCTTATGTTTTAGACTAACTCATCATCAATCATTACCTAATATAATGTAAATTTCACATATTTGCCATTCAGTAGTAACAAAAGATGTTCTTCTTCCATGCTACCCACTGTGTTTCCTCATAAATTACCATGGCATCGACCTGTAATTCAGGCCACCCTCAAAAGAAGGACTTAAAAGCCCCACCCCAGGTCCCGCTAAGCCACGCCCTTGACTCTGTCAGGCCACACCACCTTCCACTCCGCAGCCGATGGGGATTGAAAAAATTAATGTAAAAATCAACTTCTGTCAGCTGCAGGGGTGGGAAGGAGGGTGACTTTCTCCCTGCAGCTCATGCTCAGACTGCACAGTGCTGCTGTCCGAGAGTGAGCTGTTCAAAAGGATATCCCTGTGTCCGTCCAGGCCCTGCGCATGACTGAGGACAGGGAGTCTGAAAGCCAGACTGTCCAGCCCTAGGGGCAGGCTGATGTTAGGGTGGCCAGACGTCCGGGTTTTCTGTCTCCCTGTCCTCCGTCCGGCGCAATGCCTGGACGAATGCAGGGATGTCCACCCTTTCAGTAGCTCACGCTCAGACAGCTTCTTCTTTGTGTCTTCCTTGAGCCAGGGGGCGTGGCCTCATGTTTAGGGGTGTGGCTTTGTTTGGTGGCATGGCCGGTGAGGTCTGGCTCTCTGCGGTGAAGACAGTGGCCACCCTAGCTGCTGTGGAGGTCACAATTAAAAGGAAGGGCGCTGTGGATGTTTCTGTTAAGGGGCGGGCACTGTAGAGGTCACTCTCGATATCTTTTAACGACACACACACACACTAACATTAAATGAAATAGATTAAATATACCCGGGCGAAGCCGGGTCCTTCTGCTAGTGAGTCTATAAAGAAAGTCTTGTTATACCGGGAGGTTAAGCAAGCCTAGCAGCTCAGCATTGCATCCCAAACAGGACAAGCAGATTACAGAGCTGCTGTGTCCTGTACTTCTCACTAGTGCTAGTACCAGTGAAAGGGCTTGTGTAAATTCCCTCTTCCAGCCCTGCAGCAACCAGTGTGATTCAAGGAGCACAGAGAAGTGCAAAGAAGCTACATGTAAGTCCACTTTCATCCATGTCTGTTTATGGACCCATCAGGGTGTTATACTATAAACTGTTTCAAGGAACTGCATATATACAGTGGGCGGAAGAGCTCAGCCCTGGGGAGGGGAGTTTGCAGTAGACGTATGCTTTGGGCTTGTGCCCCTGATGTTTTAAGATCCTAGCAACACCCCTTATGCTGAGATAGTGAGATAGAAATGCCTATAAGCAGGGGCGTAGCTAAAGGCTCATGGGCCCTGGGCTGGCAACCAGTTCAGCTTGACCCCCCCCCCCCCACACTCAGCGCAGGTGCACCTAGCTTTTCTGCTGCTCGAGGCAAATATTGAAACGCACCCCCATGCCAAATTCTCCATCTAACCCCTTCCCTCCAGTCCTACTGTTAAAAAGGGTTGTCCTCTTTTTACTACTGATGACCTATCCTCAGGGTAGGTCATCAATATCCGATATGGAAAGAGCTGAAAACTGCTGTTGGCAAACGCTCTCCATCCAA
Organism: Rhinella marina; assembly: GCA_900303285.1. NCBI lineage: Eukaryota > Metazoa > Chordata > Amphibia > Anura > Bufonidae > Rhinella > Rhinella marina. Next base: position 27,850 of record ONZH01029712.1, on the reverse strand, counting down.
CCTCACAGAGCTCGAGCTGTTTTGCAAGGAAGAATGGGCAAGAATTTCAGTCTCTAGATGTGCAAAACTGATAGAGACATACCCCAAGCGATTTGCAGCTGTAATTGCAGCAAAAGATGGCGCAACAAAGTTTTAATGCAAGGGGGCCGTATAATTTTGCACGCTCAACTTTTCAGTTTTATGATTACAAAAAAGTTTAAATGATCCAATAAATTTCGTTCCACTTCACAATTGTGACCCACTTGTTGATTCTTCACCAGAAATTTTAAATGTTATATCTTTTTGTTTTGAAGCCTGAAATGTGGCAAAAGGTTGAAAAGTTCCAGGGGGCCGAATGCTTTCGCAAGGCACTGTATGTACCTCTTACATCCAGTGACTTCTCTTCTCTAATGTAGACGTTCTCTTTCCTCCTCTTCTCCTGTCAGACCAGACCGCCATGATGATTTCTTTCAGATGCGCCTCGTCTCTGCAGAGTTTAACAAACCGACATCTTACTTTCCTACTTTTACATCATCCGCCCCTCCCCCCAATACTATACTGCAGAAACAGTCCCCCTGAAAATACTGGTACCACACAGAAAAACAATAACCCCTTACCTTTCAAATCCCCATATCAAACCCCAGATGAGATCCCCCCCCCTCCCCATCTCCAGACCCCGATTAGACCTCCAAACCCCCAGACCCTCATTAGAACCCCAGACCCCCATTAGACCTCTCTAGACCCCCAGTCAGACCCCCCCTTCTGGCGCCCATATCAGACCCCTCCCTTTCTGGAGCCCTTATCAGAATTCCCCCCCCCCTCTGGCCCCCAATATCATACCCCCGTTTGGGACCCCAAATCAGACCTCAGATCAGACAATAAAACAAAGAAAACTTACCTCTCCTGTGTCGCTCCTCTCCCGGTCCTGGCTGTCTTCCCGCTCTCTCTCCCGGGCCCGCGCTGCAGTCACCTGACCTCCTGCAGCGTCAGGTCAGAGTGTGCTCTGTACGTCCTGACGCTGCAGACAGTCTGGACACAGCCGCGCGGGCCCAGGAAGAGCAAGCAGGAGAAGGGGTAAGTACTGTACAGCGCCGTTAGTTACGCCAGTGCCTATAAGAATAGGACAAGCTTTTTTTTTTTTTTTTGCGGGGCTGCCGAATGGAATTGGATGGGACACACGGTGTGCTCCGCATTTTGCGGCCATTGAAATTAGTGGATCAGTTTTGCAGAACTGATGTGGATCCATAAATACAGTCGTGTAAATGTACCTTAGTCGCAGAAAAGAATTGGGCTTATATCACACAAGCGATAAAGAATGAGTCGGGGTCTGTTCAGGGAAAAACTGATGGCAACTTGCCGGCAAGTTTAATCAGTTTTGTCTGTGATTGCGTAGTTTTTCCATTTTTTTTCTGTCCAGATTGTATCCGGATTGGATGGGTTTTTCACAAGCGTGAAGAATATCTACATCTAGTAACATCAGTGAAAAATACATTACATTCAGATGCCTTCTGTTTTTCATGCAAGCCCCATTCACTTTTATGGACTCAGGGCTGTGTTAGAAAGAGGTTGTCATGTGTGTCATTTTTACATCAATTGTGGCATAACCCCTTTAAGGATCAATAGATTTTTTTCTGCAAATGGGGGGGATGGAGTGGTAAAGGGGGGACTACCTCTAACTGTTTTTTTTTCCCCCACTGATTAAAGGGTTATCCAATATCAATAACTGCCCCCCCATGGGCCGGGCCCCTCACAGGGAATATACTTACCTGGGTCCCCGCACGGCCCGTGCTGTTTCTCCCCGTGCACGGATGAAAACATCCGGGGGGGGGAGCAGCCAATGGCAGACAGGGACGAGCCTCCCTAGCATTGCGGTTAATGCTAGGGAGGCTCGTCCCTGACACTGGATGTTTTCATCCGTGCACGTGGAGAAACAGCAGCGGCTTCAACTTTACACCAGTTTGATAAATGACCCCAATAGTTTCTATATTGAACATTGTTTGCAGGCCAGCAAGCCTATCCCTGGACTCTAGAATCAGGAACCCACGTGCCTTGGATTAAAGATAATATAATGGGGGACATTTATTAAGCATGTTGCACCAGAATTATGGCGTAAAGTGCAGCATCCTATGCTCTGATGCCCTCCTTTGCCCTGTGACGAACCGGGCTCTACCAGGCGGAGGCTTCCGCCCAGCAGTGAGCCTGGTGAAATCACCGGCACTGATGGGCAAGTTTTAGCTTCCGCCCGGCAGTGTGTATTTGTCAACAAAAGTGCCCTTGCCCTGCGCGATAAGATGCTCCGATGCGAACATCAGGCGGGCTGCCTGGGTGAAATTAAGGGTATAACTGCTGAACCCGGACAACCCCTTTAAAGGGGTTGTCCCACGAAAAATATTCTATAGTTTTCAAACCAGCACCTGGATCTGAATACTTTTGTAATTGCATATAATTATTAATTTAGTATAGCCACTGAGTTATCCAATATAATGTATCTATATGGCGCCACCTGCTGTTTTTTTTTTTTTCTTAATTCTTTGTCCTGCTCACTGTGAAGGCTGCACATGCTCAGTTTCATTCTTTAACTGCCTCCTGAACTGTTATTCAGGAGGTGAGACACCCCCCCCCCCTTAGCTGCAGCAGAAAAGACACTCCCCTTGAGCTGTCAGCTTGATATAAATATAGCAGAGCAATGAATGGGGAGATCTCTGGATCCATGTGAGGTACAGGGCTGGATCTAGCTTTGTTAGAAAGAGGTTGTCATGTACTATTTTCTTCATGGGATAACCTCTTTAACTCCTTCCCGCCCAGCGCCGTACTAGTGCGGCGCGCTGATCGGACGGGTGCAGGAGCTGCGCCCGCCCGATCAGCTGCGGGGGACCGGCTGTGCCCAGTAGCCGGACCCCTGCTGCGTACGCCCGCATCGGGTCGGGTTGCATCGCATCGTACGCCCGTATTAACCCTCGATGTGCCACGGTCAGCGCTGACCGCGGCACATGCGATGCGGGAGGAAGGGAAGTCCATTGGGTCCCCCTGCTGCTGTGACGGGGACCTGATGGCTTGGATAGCAGCCCGATGCCTTCCTTAGGAATCATGGCTGCTATCCCTGTGTGCCTGTGCGATCCAGCCCCCTGGATCGCACAGGAAGCAGGCTGTAAGTGTATTACATTGAGTAATACACTTACAGCCAATGCATTGCAATACAACAGTATTGTAATGCATTGTTAATGGGATCAGACCCCCAAAAGTTAAATAAAGTGAAAAATAAAGTAAAAAAATAGTTTTACAAAAAATAAGTTTTTCAAGTTAAAAAAAAAAAGTACACTTTTCCCAAATAAAGTTAAAAAAAATTGTAAAAAAAAGGAGAAAAAAGAAAAGTATACATATTAGGTATCGCCGCATCCATATCGACCGGCTCTATAAAAATCATTCACCCCACCGGGTAAACGCAGTAAAAAACAAAACAAAAAAAAACTGTGCCAAAACAGCCGTATTGCCTCACAAAAAGTGCAATAGCAGGCGATCAAAAAGGCGTATTTAACCCAAAATGGTACCAATCAAACCGTCATCTTGTCTCGCAAAAATTATACCGTACCTGAGACAATTGCCCAAAAAATTAAAAAATATGGCTCTCAGAAAATGGCAACACAAAAAAAAGATTTTATTCTTTTCAAAAATAAATCTAATGTGTAAAACTTTCCAAAAATAAAAATGTTAGGTATATTGGGTATCGCCGCGTCCGTAATAACCTGCTCTATGAAAATATTACATGAGATGGCCCCCCAGGTGAATGCTGCAAAAAAATTTTTTTTTTAAACTATGCCAAAACAGCTATTTTTTTTTTTCACCTTGACTCACAAAAAGTGTAATACCAAGCAATCAAAAAGTCTTATGTACCCCAAAATGTTGCCAATGAAAACCTCACCTCATCCCGCAAAAAATGAGCCCCCACATAAGACAATCGCTCAAAAAAATAAAAATCAATGGCTCCCGCAAACCAATCCATCAAAATCTGTTCTGCAAAATCCATATGGCGCTCATTCTGTTCTGAGTCCTGCCATGTGCCCCACAGCAGTTTATCACCACATATGAGGTGTTGCCTTATTCAGGAGAAAATGGGGAACAACTTATGGGGTGCTTTTCTCCTGTTACCCCTTGTCAAAATGAAAAATTTGGGGCTAAGGCAACATTTTATTGGAAGAAATGAAACGCTTGATTTTCACAGCCAAGTGTTTCCAAATTCCATAAAACACTTAGGGGGTCAAAGTGGTCAGTACCCCACTTAATATATTCTTTGAAGGGTGCAGTTTCCAAAATGGGGTCACTTTTTGAGGGTTTTCACTGTAGGGGTATGTCAGGGTCTCTCAATTACAAAATGATGCCTTAAAACCATTCTAGCAAAATCTGCCTCCAAAATTCGTATGGCGCTCCTTTCCTTCTGACCACTGCCAAAAACCCATAGAGAAGTTTACCACCACATATGCGGTATTTCTGTAAACTGCAGAATCTGAGTAATGTATAGTGAGGTTTAGTTTGCTGTTAACCCTTGCTGTGTTGCAAGAAAAAAAATTAACATGAATAATCTACCAAAAAAGTGAAATTTTGAAATTTCACCCCCATTTTCCTTTAATTCTTGTGGAACACCTCAAGGGTTAACAAACTTTGTAACATCAGCTTTTTTATAATTTGAGGGGTGTAGTTTCTAAAATGGGGTCATTTATGAGTGGTTTCCATTACGTAAGGCCCTCAAAATCACTTTATATCTGAATTGGTGCTTAAAAAAATGGTTTTGGAAATTTTGTTGAAAATTTAAAAAAATGGCTTCTAAACTTCTATGCCTTCTAACGTCCGAAAAAAGTAAAATGACATTTATAAAATGATGCCAACATAAAGTAGACATATGGGGAATGTAAAATAATAACTATTTTTGGAGGTATTACTATGTATTTTGAAAGTGGAAAAATTGAAATTTGGAAATTTTGCTAATTTTTCAAAATTTGTGCAACTTTTTTTTTTTTATAAATAAAAATGAAATATTTTGCCACAAATTTACTACTGTCATGAAGCACAATATGTGACAAGAAAACAATCTCAGAATGGCCTGAGAAAAGCGTTCCAAAGTTATTACCACATGAAGTGACACATGTCAGATTAGTAAAAAATGGCCTGGGCAGGAAGGTGAAAACAGGCCCAGGGTTGAAGAGGTTAAGCCAGCTCATGTGGTAGTGGTTTGTGTAAAAAGTCGTATCTATGGCAGAAAGATGCGACTTTTGTCAAAAAGTCGCATTTATGAAAAGAAAAAAACAACCTGTTGTGGAAACAAGTAGTGGGTAAGTATTAAAACAGGATTATGTAAATGAGCTAAACAGCAGGGTTTTGTCAGAAAATTGTCATTTAACAAGAACAAAACAATAACAAAAACATCCTGAGTCTGAGACAAAAGTCACAATTTATCACCGGAAATGTCACAAATATGCTTCCAAATTCGCAAGTGTGGTCTGGGCAGTGGTGGCTGAAATGGTGCATTTCAGTTTTAAAAAGTCTGAAAAGTAGTGCTATTGGTGTTAAAATGTTGCAAATAAAGAGAAATAGGCAGATAATAAAGTTGATATTTTAAAAACTCGCATTTTACAAGCGATGTGCGCCTTTTAATATGTGGTAAAACAAATCACCACATTTGATTTTTAACATTAGTATGTTTTTGGTGCAAATTATTGATTATTGATAAATGACCCCCAATGTGTAAGTAGTTCCATTAAACTTACTTTGTCCTGTTCGTAACCGTTGGCAGATTCCTTAAATAGCCAATTCAAGCATGCATATGAAGAAATTGGGGATGACAGTCATTGACTGAACATTTGTTCAGCCTTCTAACATACAAATGCATTTCTCACTCTCATTTCAGTTATAGGGATTGTCAAACCCATCCATATGCACTACTAGGACTCAATAGTGGTGGGAACTTATAGTCCGACAAAACACTGTACATTAGTTGAAATTGCCTAATCAATTTTCCAATTTTAGACTAAGATGATCATTTCTTGGGTGAAACTTAACGAACGATCAATGCTGACCAATGACAGCCCACCAGAATCTGAAAAGGAGTCAGCTGATTTTAGTCCAACAGTCGGACTTCGTAATCATTCACGGATAAAAGATCTTTCTTTGAAAGAACGTTTCCAGAAAGATCTTTCATCCATCCCCCAGTTCCACTTAACATGTTTGGCCAGTTTGAACAAGTGTAACGGCCAATATGGACTTGCAAAAAAGCTGTGTCTGTAAAACGATCATTGACCAGATGATGGTTTGTTCAACTAATACAAATACATGGTGGCAAAAATAATGATAAAATGCTGATTTTATTATAAGTCAACTAATATACCAGAGTCCACAGAAAATCTACTACTAAATGAGATATATGAGGCAGCAAATCATAATGAGGTCATTATTATGGGGGACTTCAACTACCCAGATATAGACTGGGAAACTGAAACCTGTAGATCTCATAACTGAAACAGGTTCTTGGCAATAACGGAAGACAATTAACTTTCCCAACTGGTTCAGGAACCGACTAGAGGGATGGCCATACTGGACTTAGTACTAACCAATAGACCTGGCAAAATAACAGATGTGCAGGTTGGGGGACACCTGGGAAATAGTGACCATAAAATAATAACCTTCCAATTGTCATTCAAAAGGGTGTTTCTTCAGGGAGGTACAAAAATACCAAACTACAAAAACGCAAACTGTACCATTGGCCTAACTGGGACAAACTCCTCAAAATAAAAATACAGCCACAAAATGTGATATTTTTAAAACCATCATAAACTCTAATTGTGACAATAAAAGAGTAAGAGACAAGAAAGATTAAGGAACAAGAAAAAAACAGTGTGGATAAATAGAATTCTAAAGAAAGCAATAAATGACAGAAAACATTTAAATCACTAAAACAGGAGGGTAGCGAGAAAGCATTAAAAAAAACTATAAGGAAAAAAAGTAGAATATGTAAAAGACAAATAACAGCAGCCAAACTAGAGACAGAGATTCATAGCCAAACAGTGTCCTGTTAAAAGTGTCCTGTCTGACCCAGGAAGAAGTACAGCGGCGTCTTAAAAAGATTAAAATAGACTCATCGCTGGGACCAGATGGCATACACCCCCATATCCTTAGAAAGTAATTTCCTAGCCAGACCCTTATTTTTGATACTTAAGGACCCTATACAGACAGGGAGTGTTCCACAGGATTGGTGCATAGCAAGTGTGGTGCCAATATTCAAAAAAGGTCCAAAAACAGAGACTGGAAACTATAGGCCGGTAAATTTAACATCTGTCATGGGTAAACTGTTGGAAAGTTTTCTAAGAGATGCTATCTTGGAGTACCTCAATGAAAATAAGCAAATAACGCCATATTAGCATGGCTTCATGAGGGATCGGTCATGTCAAACTAATCAGTTTCCACGAGGAGGTACGTTCCAGACTTGATCGCCGAACATTCCAGACGTGGCAAATCAATAGGTGTTTTATATCTTGACTTCTCTAAAGCATTTGATAGTGTAGCACATAAAAGGTTAGCATATAAAATGAGAATTTGCATTAGCTTGGTCTGCGTGCTAGACGACTTGCAAGTGTACCTGACCACACCACCAAGTACAGGCGTCATCGTCTTGCATGGGCCAGGGAGTATGGACGAAGGACCAAATGATTGCCGCCAACGATGTTGGAGACTTCAAGATGTGCGGTGGTGTTACAGTGTGGGCAGGTGTGTCTCAGTGCCCTAAACTTTGTGAATGCTACAGTGACAAGCCCATACTAATTGAATAACATCATTAATCCAGGCATTCTGCCTCTGCATGAACAACACAGGCTAATTTCATCTTGACAATGCACAAGCTCATCAAGGTTGCATCATTAGAGAATGGCTGCTGGAGACTGGGGTACCTCAAATGGAGTGGCCTGCACATACCCCAGACCTGAATCCCATTGAAAACCTATAGGATCAGCTGAGTCACAGTGTAGAGGCTCGTAACTCTGTACCCCCCCTAGAACCTCAATGACCTGAGGCCACCCTTGAAGAAGAGTCGGATACCATGCCTCAGCAGACAATAAGTCGACTTGTAAACAGCATGAAATGTTGTTGTCAAGCTGTAATTGATGCTCATGGCCATATGACAAGTTTTCGAGGCAATCACCATTGTATACTTCTTCTTAAATGCCCTATTGTAGCAGGAACATTTTACTTTTCCAGAAATTTCACCCAAAACATCCTGAGACTGAGACAAAAGTCGCAATTTATCACCGGAAATGTCACAAATATGCTTCAAAATTCGCAAGTGTGGTCTGGGCAGGGGTGGCTGAAATGGCGCATTTCAGTTTTAAAAAGTCTCATAGTCAAAAGTCTTTTTGTGATTAGTGTATATGAACATATAACAAAAGACCAAACACTTACAAAATGTAGTTTCTTCTGTTTGCTTGAGGGTAGGAGTAACTAAGGAACCTCAGTGTTGGCTGGCCCTCAAAATATGTGAACCCTGCTTTATTGTTCCAAACATATTTTATACCTTCGTCCCTTGGTTTGGGTTTCAGAGCCACCCTTCTGCTTCTTTATCTAAATCCCTTGTATGTGACTGAACAGTAAATTAAGAAGGGTGATTATTGATTAAGTAGTTTTCCTATAACTTCTCCATGCAGTATAGTACCATGTAAATATGTGTCCATGTTGTTTCAGCAACTACACTGAGACAAAGTAAGAGTTGATTAACCCTTGTGCAGTCTCCTGCTAATTAAAATAACTAAAAAAAACCCATCAATTACACATCCACATATTAATCTGTGGCCTCCCAGCATAAATTACATTACTTCTCAGCATAATTAATATTATACAATGAAATAATTCACATACTTTACACTAATAAATTGTATACATTTTGATCATAATGCATAAGCACACTCACCACATCAAGGTCACTTTTTTCAAGTGGGCACCTACTCTAACTTGGCATAGCACCACATGGCAATAGTTGCCGCAGAATAGTGCTCGCAGGCAGTATGACCCAGCTAAGTATTCTTATTTTGCTTTAGGTGAATAATCTTTAAAGGGGTTAAGTATTATGATGGTGACTCTAGACAATCAGTGTTGTCATGTTCAGACTGTGCAGACACATACCCCAAACTGGTTACCTCCCCTCTGTTCCTTTACTGAAGGCAAATAGCAATTCATTCATAACTTCTAGTGCAAATAATAAAGGAATGGCACAACATACAGACATAAGAATAGATGTTCCAGAATTGTTATTACATGGGGAATGCATGAAGCTATTAAAACAGGCATGGCAGGAGTGGTGAAAGGTCCTCTTTAAGTGCTATTATATCTGGCTGCAATATATATATAGCAATATATATATAGCTTGCACCTGACTCTCACCTGTAGGAGGTGCTGTCCGTTCTTTGTCCTTATGTATATATAGAGGAGGATTGGCCTCCTCTGGGAATTTAGCACTCCTGTTCACACTGGTGCAGCTTCTGACCAGGTATGATGTTCTCCTGATATGGGCCTGCTGGTTTGTGTAGGATGCAGGTCAGTGTTAGTGTAGGACTCATCCGATTGGAAGCCACCTTGATCGTTGGTGGATGAGCCCGACATATTTATGATCATTTATATGCGCTAAGAGCTTCCATATTACTTACTACATAGCAGTTATGCTTTTTTACCTTTTCACACATTCACCTCATTCATTTTATGTGTCATGGCTTACTAGTGCTGCTGCCATTCTCTGTTTAGTATTTAATTAGCCAATAGGTAGCTTGCACCTGACTCTCACCTGTAGGAGGTGCTGTCCGTTCTTTGTCCTTATGTATATATAGAGGAGGATTGGCCTCCTCTGGGAATTTAGCACTCCTGTTCACACTGGTGCAGCTTCTGACCAGGTATGATGTTCTCCTGATATGGGCCTGCTGGTTTGTGTAGGATGCAGGTCAGTGTTAGTGTAGGACTCATCCGATTGGAAGCCACCTTGATCGTTGGTGGATGAGCCCGACATATTTATGATCATTTATATGCGCTAAGAGCTTCCATATTACTTACTACATAGCAGTTATGCTTTTTACCTTTTCACACATTCACCTCATGTTCATTTTATGTGTCATGGCTTATCTAGTGCTGCTGCCATTCTCTGTTTAGTATTTAATTAGCCAATAGGTAGCTTGCACCTGACTCTCACCTGTAGGAGGTGCTGTCCGTTCTTTGTCCTTATGTATATATATATATATATATATATATATATATATATATATATATTTTTTTTTGGGGGGGGGGGCAAAATTGCGCAAGGTTGCCTGACCTAAACACCACCTGCGCAGCGTGTGCATTATAACGTTTCTGTATCCTATATACAGTGCCTTGCGAAAGTATTCGGCCCCCTGGAACTTTTCAACCTTTTGCCACATTTCAGGCTTCAAACAAAAAGATATAACATTTTAAATTTTGGGTGAAGAATCAACAACAAGTGGGTCACAATTGTGAAGTGGAACGAAATTTATTGGATCATTTAAACTTTTTTTGTAATAATAAAACTGAAAAGTTGGGCGTGTAAAATTATTTGGCCCATTTACTTTCAGTTCAGAAAACTCACTCCAGAAGTTCATTGAGGATCTCTGAATGATCCAATGTTGTCCTAAATGTCCTAAATGCACCTGCTCTGTGATAGTCTCAGGGTTCTGTTTAAAGCACAGAGAGCGTCATGAAGACCAAGGAACACATCAGGCAGGTCCGTGATACTGTTGTGGAGAAGTTTAAAGCCGGATTTGGATACCAAATGATTTCCCAAGCTTTAAACATCCCAAGGAGCACTGTGCAAGTGATCATATTGAAATGGAAGGAGTAGCAGACCACTGCAAATCTACCAAGACCCGGCCGTCCCTCTAAACTTTCATCTCAAACAAGGAGAAGACTGATCAGAGATGCAACCAAGAGGCCCTGATCACTCTGGATGAACTGCAGAGATCTACAGCTGAGGTGGGAGAGTGTGTCCATAGGACAACAATCAGTCAAACACTTCACAAATCTGGCCTTTATGGAAGAGTGGCAAGAAGAAAACAATTCTCAAAGATATCCATAAAAAGTCTTGTTTACAGTTTGCCACAAGCCACCTGGGAGACACACCAAACGTGGAAGAAGGTGCTCTGGTCGGATGAAACCAAAATCAAACTTTTTGGAAACAATGCAAAACAATATGCTTTTCATCAGCAGGGACAGGGAAGATGGTTAAAATTGATGGGAAGATGGATGGAGCCAAATACAGGACCATTCTGGATGAAAACCTTTTGGAGTCTGCAAAAGACCTGAGACTAGGACGGAGATTTATCTTCCAACAAGACAATGATCCCAAACATAAAGCAAAATCTACAATGGAATGGTTCAAAAATAAACGTATCCAGGTCTTATAATGGCCAAGTCAAAGTCCAGACCTGAATCCAATTGAAAATATGTGGAAAGAGCTGAAAACTGCTGTTCACAAACGCTCTCCATCCATCCTCAAAGAGCTCAAGCTGTTTTGCAAGGAAGAATGGGCAAGAATTTCAGTCGCTAGATGTGCAAAACTGATAGAGACATACCCCAAGTATTAATGCAAGGGGGCCGAATAATTTTGCACGCCCCACTTTTCAGTTTTATTATTACAAAAAAAGTTTAAATTATCCAAAAATTTTAAATGTTATATCTTTTTGTTTCAAGCCTGAAATGTGGCAAAAGGTTGAAAAGTTCCAGGGGGCCGAATACTTTCGCAAGGCACTGTACCTGACATCCAGTGTCATTTTTTTCTGCAGCTAATCAAGGCGACATTACCTGCGCTGCGTCTGCTGTATAACATTTGCGCAAGGAGGGACAGATAGTGTAGGGATAGGATTTGGCTAGGCAGGGCTAGTTGTTCTGTTTAAAAGACCCAAAAGTCCTTTTAAGGACTATTGTTATATCTGGCTGCAATATTTTTTTTCATGGGGGGCAAAATTAGCGCAAGTTTGCCTGACCTAAACACCACCTGCGCAGCGTGTGCACTAACATTTCTGTATCCTATATACCTGACATCCGGTGTCATTTTTTTCTGCCGCTAATCAAGGCGACATTACCTGTGTTGCGTGTGCATTATAACGTTTGTTTTAATCATTTTTATTGGATTTTTAAAGCAATATTACACATTAACATAAGTGCAATAAAGGTGTGATAAATATGTTGTTCGACTGGTTCATTACACTAAGTAATTACAAGTAGTAACTCAGCAGTATATTACAATAAGTAGTTACAAAAGAAAAAACTCAACAGTTATTAGAACAAACATGCCATCTCAGATCCGTGGTAAGCATTAAATACGAGTTAAAGTGTCTTCAGTGTTTACATGAAGGGTTTACTGTCCATGAATGCCAGGTTTTCCCTACTTTTGAGTTATGAAGTACTCTGTACGAGAGTAATTTCTCATAAGTGTATGTGGTATTCAGAGTTGCAATCACCTCCTTCAGGTCTAGAGATTTAGTCTCCTTCCAATGTCTCACTATCACCAATTTTGCAATAACTAGAACATGGCCTACCACAACCCTTGTTGATAAAGGAAAGGAATCTATGATCAAAAACAGAAGGGCCAAGCCTGGTGTATGACCTGAGATCTCTGATATTAAAGAAAAGACCGCTTTCCAGTAGGGAAGGAGTACAGGGCGCATCCATAAGGTATGGTATAATGTTCCCCTCTGGCCGCAAAGCCTCCAACATAGTGGCGAGGTAGTTGGGAAAATAGAGTGTAATCTATCAGAAGTGAAGAACCAGCGCAACAGGGTCTTCATTGCAGATTAATAGTAGCTGACACACCTGAAAGTCTTGGATGAAAAACGAACTGCTGTGCTCCATGCTTTAACTGTGTATGTACAGCCTAACTCCGTTTCCCAAGTCAGGATTGGTGTGGTTTTAGCAAAAGTAGAGGATTGTAATAACAAATCGTATAATGGTCTAGTTATTTTGACCCTAGCAGAAGGAATTTTAAAGAGATCTATGACCATCTTGTTGAAGGATGCGGGAGACTTTTCCAGGGAAGAGAGCATATGTCGTACCTGCAAATATTTATAAAAATCGTTTTGTGGGATTTCAAATGTCTCTCGTAAGTCTGAAAAGGATCTCAGGGTTCCATTTGTATATTACCGATGTACCGCGTTGAGACCTTGAGATATTCAACTGGAAAGGTTTACATTTTCTAATAACATTTCCACTGACATTACAGGAGCTATTGTTAAGTAATTCTGAGTAGGTTTGTCTATGGAAGAATGGAATTTACGCCAGATGGCTACAGAATGTTGCACAGAGCCCAATATTCCAAGATCTATTGTAGGGTTCATTACTGAATTAATCAGCAGAGTTTTTAAGTCCTGAAAGTTGACCATACTTTGTTCAATTTGTACCCAATGTTTTTCTATTGTATTAGACCACCAGTCTCTCAAAATAGTGAGATTAGTTGCCATATAATAATTACGGAGGCAAGGTAGCCCAAGTCCTCCCATTCGTCTTTCGGATCAGGATGTTGTGTGAAATTCATGGTCTCTTATTGTCCCATATGAACCTATTAATAAGTTGTCTAGATTTCTGAAAGAATCTAGATGGGAGCGGTAGGGGAAGGGTGCGAAAAACATATAATACTTTTGGCAGTGTGAACATTTGAAAGGTGGCTATTCTGCCAGCCTAAGAGACATCATGTTTAGCAAAGCTTGACAAGGCTTGCTCTATCGTTCTCAAGAGGGGGTCGTAATTCTGGGAGTACAACCTCTTTTGGGACTTAGGTGAACGCCTAAGCAGTGGCGTACTAAGGGGGGGGCAGTCCGCCCCAGGTGCCAGCTCTCAGGGGGGTGCCGTAAGCAATGAGCGCTTCCATCAATACAGATGGAAGCGCTCATTGCTGGAGCGCAGGAGCTGGGTCCTGTCACTCACCGCTCAGCTCCTGCGCTCCTCCGCTCTTTCATTGATGGTCAGTGGCTTCTCTGCCAGCACTGCACTAGCCTGACTCATACAGCGCCAGGACGTAGTGCGCGCACTCTGACCTGACGCTTCACGTAGTCAGGTGAAAGTGCAGCGCGGGCAGAGAAAACAAAGGAGCGCCGGAGCGGAGCTGCAGCACAGGAGAGGTAAGTTTTTTTATTTTTTTCTGATGGGGGCAGGGTGGGCTGATCTGAGGTCTGAAGGGGACACTGTGGGCTGGTCTGAGGTCTGATGGGGGCACAGTGGGCTGGTCCGAGGTCTGATGGGGGCGCAATGGGCTGATCTGAGGTCTGATGGGGGCACAATGGGCAATGGGAGAAGATGGGGCTGAAAGAAGAGTCATGGCGGTGTGGGCCAAATAGAGAAGATGAGAAAAGAGAACATCTACATCAGGGAGCAGCAATGATGCCAGAAAGTCCAGCGTGTCACAGGCATCATCACTGCAGCCATATAAACAAAGCACTCAATGGCAGGAATGTAACAACTGAAAATTGTTGATTTCTTTTCCATATGCCATATTTTATTTTTAACTACTGAACAATCCTCTTTATTATAAGCAGACTAGAGAGGTATTTTTACAGTTAGGCTTGCTGCCTTGAATTTTCACTCGCCGGGATGGGGGGCGGAGGGTGCTAGAGAAAGTACCTGCCCCGGGTGCCAAATACCCTAGGTATGCCACTGCGCCTAAGTATTGTAGCCCCGTATCTTGCCAGTCTAATTGAAAGGTGGACTTCATTGAACTAATGGTCCCCTGAGGGATATTGAAAGGTAGAATCTGGGACTTGGAGACGTTAATTTTGTAGTAAGATAAGGAGCCAAAATGAGAAATTAATTCTAAGGCACGATGTAGTGCGATATCTGGTTCAGTCAGCATAAGAATAATATCATCTGCATAGAGTGATATAAGGTGTTGTCTGTCCCCTATGGTAATGCCTTTAATTGTGTTATCTAGACGTAAGTGTTGGACTAGTGGCTCAATAGTCAAAACAAAAATCAAAGGTGACAGAGGGCCGCCCTGGCGTGTCCCATTGCTTATTTGAAAAGAGTCAGAGAGGGTTCCATTAGTGAAGACCCTAGCCGATGGAGTAGTATATAAATTTTTAATAGCAGATAAAATGTCCCCACAGAATCCCATGTGCTGTAAGACAGAGAAGGCGAATGACCAGTTTATGTGGTCAAAAGCCTTCTCTGCGTCTAGAGTAAAAAACATTATAACGTTTCTGTATCCTATATACCTGACATCCGGTGTAATTTTTTCTGCCGCTAATCAAGGCGTCATTACCTGCGCTGCGTCTGCTATATAACGTTTGAACATCCTAAATACTTGGAAGTCCAAGATGCACCCAGACATCCTCCCCATGCTGTTCCCAAACCATTTCAGTGGTGTTTCCATCAATTTCTGACCTTTCCCTGTGAACCAGACACCCTCCCCTCTTCAGAGCAGGGGGTGCCTGGTTTAGTGCTCTGGTTCTCCCATTGACTTCCATTGTGCTCGGGTGCTCTGTAGAGCACTCGAGCATCACCTAGTGTTCTACCCGAGCACTTTGGTGCTCGATCAACACTAGTGACAACCAACCATGAATTACCGTAGCCCCAATCAGTATATTGCTGTTAACAAAAGTTTGATAATAAATGATAGGATGTAGTATGTTATAATATTAAAGGGGTTGTCCGGGTTCAGAGCTGAACCCGGACATAGCCACAATTTCACCCAAGCAGCCCCTTGTTATGACACATAAGTGTGTCTTATAGTCTTAAAAATGTGGTACTTGACATCAGGATGGGAATTACCATGGTCCCTTTTTATCAATTTATTATGTACTAAATATATGTTGGCTTAACCCTTAGAGGAGCCTGTGATTTTCCATTTTTGCGTTTTTGTTTTTCATTCCCCACCTTCCCATAGTCCTAACTTTTTTAATTGGGAAAAAACGCAATTTATGTACACTATGCAGTAAAATTGATCTTTTATTTTCATTCTCCAGGTCAGTACGGTTATAACGATATCGCACTTGTATTATTTTTCTTGTGTTTTAATACTGAAAAAAAATTAAAACCTTTGAGAAAAAAAATGTTATCACCATATTCTGACCCCTATAACTTTTTTGTAGTTATGTCTAAAGCGGCTGTGTGAGGGCTTATTTTCTTACGGGGCGATGTATACTTTTCAGTGATACCAATGTAAAATGTGTGTGACTTTATAATCTCTTTTTATAAAAAAAATTATTGGGGAGTTGAAGTGACAAAAAATGGCAAATTGGCTGTTTTTATTTTTTTCCCCCATTATGCCATTTGCTGTATGCCATTAATATTGTTATATTTTAATTGTATGGGAATTTTCCCATGCAGAGATGCCCATAATGTTTATTTTTTTATTGGTTAAGTATTTTTATTTTAAGGAAAGGGGGGTGATTTTTTTTTTTTTTTTTTATTATTTGTAAAAAGCTTCTCCTCTTCCAGACTGCTCTGATGCCGATACACATTTGCCACGGCAACTGAAGGAGAAAATGTATGCAATTAACCTTATGGCTGATTGCATGCATGTGCTGCGGGTCTCTGCTATTTTAAATAGCAGAAACCCGGCAGCTATGGCGCCCGCTGCACGTGAGAGCAAGCGCTAAGTTTAAAGTTTGGACCCGACCGGAGGTCCTGAAGGGGTTCAGTTGAAAAGATAAGAGGTAGTCAGTACTACTATGTGTTATGATCCAGAACCTAAACAATTCCAGTATGGCTGAGGACAAAATTAACTTTTTTATTTTTGGATCTTTGTCTTGCAGCATTACTGAAATACGATTAAGCTTCGTATTGTCCAGGACGAATATTATTTTCTGTAGTTCATCAAACTAAATCAATAGATACTCCCAGCTAACCACTGATGTTGCACATTTTCATTCGTAGTTACCAAATTTTCCAGCTATTTTCACAAAAGAATGCAAAGTTGTAATTCTGTCTGTGCCATCTGTGTGTGCTGACTTTCCAGTGTAGTTCTATGAAATGTAGCTTCACACTGGTCTCCCTGCCCCTGCTTATAAGAGCTGGAAGAGGAGAGGCACAAGCTGCATTACATAGGAAAATATTGAGACCCTGCAGTGTGAAGGGACAGCAGTTCTTTGTCACTGACCTGACATGTCTGCCCTCAGAGCTGTGCAGTGTGGTAAGACTCTGCCCCATCTGTCTCTGCAAAGCCAGACATGATGGGAAATGTAGGATTCATTAGGAAAACCATACCTGAGGGGAGAAGAAATCAAGATGGCAGACAACTCACAAATTATACATGAAATAAAACGGTTATACATAAGAGCCTCTATCTTGCTCTTTAATAATGGCCTGTCCTGCATTATATGGGCAAAGAAAAAAATCTCACAGTGCTTCTTCGTTGCGATATGCAGTGATAATAGTCCATTTTAACGTTAAATTTAACAGATATGTTTTGTCTAAATGGTACACATATTGCAGACTTTTCCAGGGGTATGTGAGCTAATGAGCACAACTTTGTTTATGCACCAATCGGCCATAAAATTAAAACCACTGGCCTAAAGTTGTGCGCTCCACAGCCCCATATAAGGCAACCTGTGATGCAATGAAACCTTTCTAGCATAGCCTGCAAACTTTTTCAGCAATTTGTCCTGCAGTAACTCTTTTATAGGATCAGATTAGGAAGGCTAGTCTTCACTTCTTACAACCTTTAATGAGCCTTGGACATCCATCGCCCTCCGGTTCTCTAGTTGCCCTTCTTTGGATTGGTTGTGGTAGGTACTAACCACTGCATGCCAGGAACACCACACAGGCTCCTCTGACCCAGTAATCGAGCCATCTTAATTTGGTTCTTGTCCAAGTCACTCAGATCTTTACGCTTGTCCATTTTGCCGGCTTCCAACAAAACAACAAGAACTGTCTGTTCACTTGCTGCTAACTTGTAATGATTTTTCTTTTTTAAATGTAGCCATGTACTTCTGCATATATATCTTTATCACATTGTGCAGGATATTTCTTATCTTATCATGTCTTATGTTTTTTCTGTCTTGTAATGAGGTAACCCGTGTTATTCAAATCACACTTCAGTGATTTTAATGTCATGGCTGATCGGTGTACACAGAGAAAAAGAGATCTACTGGGTGGATAGAATAGCACAATATTCTGTGTTGACTTTTGTAATAATTGGAAGCCTATAGCATGAACCATTGTGTTGCAGGCATTGTACAGTGTTTCATGTTTAATGTATTTTTTCCATATAACATTATCTTGGGAATCATCCAGATATTTATTAAATTGTAACATAACATAGTAACATAGTTTATAAGGCCGAAAAAAGACATCTGTCCATCCAGTTAGGCCTGTTTTCCTACAAGTTGATCCAGAGGAAGGCAAAAAAACCCTGTGAGGTAGAAGCCAATTTTCCCCACTTTAGGGAAAGAAATTCCTTCCCGACTCCAATCAGGCAATCAGAATTACTCCCTGGATCAACGACCCATCTCTAGTAACTATAACCTGTAATATTATTACCCTCCAGAAATACATCCAGGCCCCTCTTGAACTCTTTTAGTGAACTTACCATCACCACCTCCTCAGGCAGAGGGTTCCATAGTCTCACTGCTCTTATCGTAAAGAATCCTCTTCTATGCTTGTGTACAAACCTTCTTTCCTCCAGATGCAGAGGATGTCCCCTCGTCACAGTCACAGTCCTGGGGATAAACAGATCATGGGAGAGATCTCTGTACTGACCTCTGATATATTTATACATACTGTAGTTATTAGATCTCCCCTCAGTCGTCTTTTTTCTAAAGTGAATAACCCTAATTTTGATAATCTTTCTGGGTACTGTAGCCCACCCATTCCAGTTATTACTTTAGTTGCCCTCCTCTGAACCCTCTCCAGCTCTGCTATGTCTGCCTTGTTCACAGGAGTCCAGAACTGTACACAGTACTCCATGTGTGGTCCGACTAGTGATTTGTAAAGTGGAAGGACTATGTTCTCATCACGGGCATCTATGCCTCTTTTGATGCAACCCATTATCTTATTGGCCTTGGCAGCAGCTGTCTGACACTGGTTTCTACAGCTTAGTTTGCTGTTCACTAAAATTCCTTTTCCATTTCAGAGTTACCCACGGCAGATGTTAAACTTACCGGCCTATAGTTCCCGGGCTCTGTTTTTGTACCCTTTTTGAATATTGGCACCACATTTGCTATTTGCCAATCCTGTGGAACACTCCCTGTCAGTATAGAGTCCTTAAATATCAGAAATAAGGGTCTGGCGATGACATTACTTAATTCTCTTAGGATACGGGGGTGTATGCCATCCGGTCCTGGCGATTTGTCTATTTTAATCTTTTTAAGACGCAACTCTACTTCTTCCTGGGTCAGACAGGGCATTTTTAATGGGGAATTTACTTTTATATTCTGCATTTCATCTGACAGTTTATTTTCCTCAGTGAATACAGTGGAGAAAAAAATATTTAGTAGCTTTGCTTTCTCCTCATCGCTTACTCTGTAAGGGGCTGACACCTTCAGGTTTATACTTTTTAGTATTTATATAATTAAAGAACATTTTAGGGTTAGTTTTACTCTCTTTGGCGATTAATCTCTCGGTCTCTAGTTTGGCTGTTTTTATTTGTCTTTTACATATTCTATTTTTTTTCCCTTATAGTTTTTCAATGCTTCCTCGCTCCCCTCCTGTTTTAGTGATTTAAATGCTTTCTGTTTGTCATTTATTGCTTTCTTTACAGCTCTATTTATCCACATTGGTTTTTTCTTGTTCCTTAACCTTTTATTCCCATAAGGTATGTACCTCTCACAATTAGATATTAGGATGCTTTTAAAAATCTCCCATTTTGTGGCTGTATTTTTTATTTTTGAGGACTTTGTCCCAGTTAGTTAGGCCTATGGCCTCTCTTAGTTGACTAAATTTAGCTTTTTTGAAGTTTGGTATTTTTGTTCCTCCCTGAAGAAACGCTCTTTTGAATGACAGTTGTAAGTTTATTATATTATGGTCACTATTTCCCAGGTGCCCCCCGACCTGCACATCTGTTGTTCTGTCAGGTCTATTGGTTAATACTAAGTCCAGTATGGCCGTCCCTTTAGTCGGGTCCTGAACCAGTTGGGAAAGGTAATTGTCTTTGGTTATTTCCAAGAACCTGTTTCCTTTATGAGATACTGTATACAGGTTTCAGTTTCCCAGTCTATATCTGGGTAGTTGAAATCCCCCATAATAACGACCTCATTATGTTTTGCCGCCTCGTCTATTTCATTTAGAAGTAGATTTTCTGTGGACTCTGGTATGTTAGGTGGTTTATAATAAAGTCCTATTAGTATTTTATTATTGTTTTTGGCTCCATTTATTTCTACCCACAGTGACTCCACATGTTCATGTCCCTCAGTTATATCTTCCCGCAGTGTGGGCTTTAGACAGGACTTTACATAAAGGCAGACCCCTCCCCCTCTCCCTCTCCGGTTTTGGCGATCCTTTCTAAACAGACTGTAACCCTGTACGTTGACTGCCCAGTCATAGGTATCATCCAGCCATGTCTCAGTTACTCCCACTATGTCATAGTCCTCCTCACACATGACTAATTCCAGTTCACCAGTTTTAATAGTCAGGCTTCTGGCATTAGTGTACATACAGTTAAAAGGTTTATATATATATTGTTTCCCCTTTCCTTCTGCACTGTTCTAGTTCCTCCTTCCATTCCTCCCCCAGTTCCATTACCTTGCCCCAGGTCTCTATCTGTACTATCTTCGCCATCTATAATGTAGTTACCCTCCCCCCCCAGTCCCTAGTTTAAACACCCCTCCAGCCTTCTAGCCATCTTCTCCCCCAAAACAGCTGCCCCTTCCCCATTGAGGTGCAGCCCATCCCTACGTTAGAGCCTGTAGCCGACAGAGAAGTCGGCCCAGTTCTCCAAGAACCCAAACCCCTCCTTCCTACACCAGTTCTTGAGCCACTTGTTTACCTCCCTAATCTCCCGCTGCCTTTCTTGTATGGCTCGTGGTACAGGCAGTATTTCGGAAAACACTACCTTTGACGTCCTTGCCCTAAGCTTGTGCCCTAGATCCCTAAAATCTTTTTTAAGGACGCTCCACCTACCTCTAACTTTGTCATTGGTTCCGATATGGACCATGACTGCTGGATCTTATCCAGCCCCTCCCAGTAATCTGTCAACCCGATCCGCAATGTGCCGAACTCGAGCGCCAGGAAGGCAACACACCATTCGACGATCCCGGTCTTTGTGACAGATTGCCCTCTCTGTACCCCTAATAATTGAATCTCCCACTACCAGCACCTGTCTGGCCTGCCCTGCTCTCCTGGTCACCTGCTTACTGGAGCTGACATTCACCTGACTGGCAGAGGAAGTGTCCGGCTGCAGCAGTGTTCTCCCTGAAGTGGCATTCCCCTCATCTGCCAACTTGCAAACTTGTTGGGGTGTGTCAGATCAGGGCTAGCCTCCCTGGCACTATTCCCTCTACCCCGCTTTCTAACTGTTACCCAGCTAGCTACCTCACTTTCCTGAGCCTCCTCACTACCACCCTCCCCCATGTCTACCCCATAGAGTGCTTGCTCAGTGAGCAGCAAACTCTTTTCCAAATTGTCAGCGCTTCTCAGTGTTGAAATCCGCCCGGTTAGATACACAATGTGCGATTCCAAACGGGTAATTTGCTCACATTTTGAACAAATATATGCACCCTTAAACGGCTGTTCCAGGACTGCATACATCAGACAAGATAAGCATTGTTGTTACTTCCAATGCCCTTTTAACACATTGCTGGGCCCCGTACCAAGATGTCCTGAGCTCCCTCCTCTTCCTGTTCAGTTTCATAATTTCAAGCTTAAAACTTGAATGACATCACCTTCTAGCACACATTACCAAATGTACTTATATATGTGCATTATAATATACTAGTACAAAAGTGTATACATTACAAGAATATATATATTGCTGTGATAATTCTACATCCAATATCGGTTTTAGTCTGGACACCTAGCATATATATTCAGTGCAGCAGTGTCTGCATATTAATATATATACATAGCAGCAATGAGAGAATTGATATACCAGGGCAGCAGACTAATTATTGCTGCCCCTATGATTATTTAAAAAAAAAAAAAAGGAACAAAACTGTTTATGGCATTTTTCTGCGCTTTTGGTGCATTTTTAAAAAAAATGAAACAAGCACCAGATGTCAAATAAAAGTCTATGGGAATTATAAAAAGCAGTAAACACATGCATTTTTATAATAGTGGCATGTTTTTAAGTTATGTTGTGTTTTCAGGGTCCTGTACAGCACACGCAAAAATAACATGGTGGCCATGTCACGTGGTGTGCAGTTGGGCTGCTCATCCTGGCACAGGTAAAGAGCATCACAGCCAATCAGTGACAGCCAATCAGTGAATGCATTTCAGTAATGGAGGTGTTTTACCAGTGAAATGACCATACTGATTGGCTGGATGATCCAGTCTATCATAGTTAATTGAACTGTATGTGGAATTGTATGTTGACTGTGGATTCAAGTTACAGACTTTGGAAAAACAGTTGTATACTGAAAAATTGTACACAGCTGAGGCCAAGCATTGGTTGCAGCAGTCGTATGTTGTCGATGTGACATCTATGCAAACGAATAAACAAAGCATGGTAGCAGTGAAACTGGAACCGTAGGGAGAATTTATCAGGTGAGTATTTAATCTTTTATTACACACAATGCTGCGCAGATAGTACCAGCATGTTGACCATAATGGTTTGGTAAGCTTACCTTTAGTAATATTTCCAATGCTGCTACCTGTATTTAAAATCCTATCCATTCTATATATTTACTGCAAGAATGCCTTTTTGTTAAAGGCCTTCACTGCGTCCAGTGACAGTATGGAGTGCCCGCCCCCCCCCCACCCACCAGGATATTAATATGAGTTCTCAGAATATTATCTCTTATTGATCTCCCTGCCATAAAACCACGTTGATCCTGACCTACCAATGTATCCATCACCTTTCCCATTCGAGCAGCCAGAATCTTAGCCAATATCTTAACATCCAAGTTTATAAGAGATATTGGGCGGTATGCCTCTGGATCCAATGGGTCTTTACCTTTCTTTTTTATCAATGCAATATTTGCTTCATACATTGAATCTGGGAGTTTTCCCTTACTATATGACCACGTAAACAACCTAGCCAGGTTCTCCACCAATACATTCGTATACCTTTTATATATTGGACAGTGTGGAGTGGCCGTACCTCTGTAGTGTTCTGGAGAAATTTGATTTGGGGGACTGCTTTATAGAATGGATAAGGATACTGTATCGGTGCCCGAGAGCAAGAATACTTGTGAATGGTAGGACATCAGGGAGTTTTGCTCTGCAGAGGGGAACAAGACAGGGTTGTCCCCTCTCCCCCCTGCTCTTTGCCTTGGCCATTGAACCATTAGTGGAAAAAATAAGAAGGGATACGAAAATGGCGGGGTTTGGAGCGGGGGGGATAGGGGATAAAATAGCTTTATATGCAGATGACATCCTGTTATATTTGCGAGATACGGAGGGGTGCCTGGATCATGTAATAGAAGTAGTGGAAGAGTTTGGTGGGTATTCAGGACTAAAAATTAACTGGAAGAAAACTATGTTATTATCACTTGATCCTGCATTGACAGTAGATAGGTCTGATATACAGGTTGTGAAGGAGGAAGGGATGAAATATCTTGGTATAAGAGTTACAGCAGACCCTAAAAAATATAGAGAACTGAATATAATACCATTGCTATCAAGGGGTAAAAGAAAGATAGAAATTTGGAATAAACTCCCTCTATCAAGAGCAGATAAACTGGGCTTGATTAAAATGACACTACTCCGCAGATTTTGCATATATTAACAAATTCCCCAGTATGTGTAGAGAAGGATATTTTTAAGAAACTGGATCGACTGATGAATGAACTGTTTTGAAACAGGAAACGAGTTAGGATAAAGCAAGAGGTGTTAACCCTCCCAATGGAAAGGGGAGGATTGGCAGCTCCAGATTTTTTTAGGTATTATCTGGCATCACAATTAGGAAATATGATAAAGTGGAAGGAAATATTTGGATTTAAAAAAATAGTAGAGAGTTATGACACTGCAGAGGACATTTTTATGGTACTTGAAGGAGGAAAAAGGGAATATATAGTAGATTACCCAATCATAAGGAATCTGTATAAAACTTGGATGAAAGTGAAAGAGATGGAAGGGATACACTATTCATTGAGATATACTTTGCTTTTTCAGAATAGTAAATTTCCAGAGTTAGTAAAAATGGAAGATTATAGGTATTGGGTGAATAGAGGGTTTTTTAAGGTGGAACATTTTTTTGATAAGGGGAAGTTAAAAACGAAGGAAGAATTAGCTTGTGGGAAGAATATAAAGGTGTGTCCATTTAGATATATGCAGATGGTTAGTGCAGTTAATTCCACTAAAGATAAAAAGTTTTTTTTGGTTGAAGAATCTAAAACTCTGGACGAGGTGATGGGGATGAGTGATAAAAGTAAAAAAATATTATCGAAATTATATAAAACACTAAATAAGAGTCGGGAAGTAAAGAGTGTGATTAAAATTAGGAAGAAATGGGAAAGGAGGATAGGGGATAAGGATACGCAATATTGGCATGGGATTTATTGGAATAGCTCTAATTTTTTAATGGATAATTCACATAAGGTGATACAGTTTTTTATTGTTCAAAGGCTGTATTATGCACTGGATAGATTATTTAAGTATAAAAGGAAAGAAACAAATGAGTGTGTGAGTTGTAAATTGCCGGGTGCAGATTTAGAACACGTGTGGTGGGACTGCATGGAAAAAAGGGGGTATTGGAGGAAGGTTTTTGAAGTTATGGAAACAGTCTATGGAGTTAAAATTGCAAATAAATACGAATGTGCTATATTGGGTGATGTTAGTGAGTATAAGATTGGGTTGGTTGAGCAAGAAGTGTTATATCAGATGTTCTTTGCAGCTAGGTTGGTCATAGCCAGAAAATGGATAAATGTGGTTGCCCCTTCTTTGAATGATTGGAAAAGACTGGTGGATGAGATAATGTCGTATGAAGTTATTATTGGGAGGAATAAAAAAAGTGGGAAAAGTGCTGTTATGGAGAAATGGGAGTCATACTGGAGAGGAGATTGACCTAACCGACCAAAGGGGAGGTTGGTTGGGAGGTGGGGCTGAAAAAGGGAATAAGATGAATTGTGAATTTTTTTTTTTAATTGATGATGTTGTATGTAATAAATTATAATAAAAAAAAGAATGCCTTTTTGTTTATTCCTGTTAATGAATTTAATAGATATATGAGGATATAATGCTGATTGCAGTAGCCTGCATGCCTCCTGCATGCCTCCATAATACTTGCCGATGACAATCAGTACTTGTACTTCTGGCTTTTCCTAGGCCATGATAAACATTTTTAGGTGTGACATTCCAACTATAAAAGATAAGGTAGGGATAGGCAATTGTTAAAGGGGTTCTCCGGGAATGATTTAAAATGGCCACAAGCAGCCTGTCCTAGAATGTGAGCAGGACTGGGGGCAGGGTCGGACTGGGATGTCTAGGGCCCACCAGTAAAATTCCCTCTGGGGGCCCACTGTAAAGCTCACTCTGGGGGCCCACATGCATATGCTACCTGCCCACACTATCCAGTCTTTTATATGGACATAGGCAATGTACTGCATAGCATCTTAGGCAGCCTATTTATAGGTCAGTTTATGTGCCATGTGTTACTTGTGTAGGAGGTGGGGGACTAGAGGCCTACCTAGCTCAGGGGCCCACCGGGGGATTCACCTGTTCCCCTGTGGGCCAGTCCGAGCCTGACTGGGGGTGAGGGGGCAGGGCTTCACTGCAAACTATGCTCTGGCACTTGCATATATACTTGATGGCATATCGTAGGCAGGATTACACGATTACATCTATTGTAATCGATAAATCTGTTAGCTGCCAAAGCTAATTGACACTACTCTGTGCTCCTCCTTCTTGACCTTTCCTCTGCCTTCGACACTGTTGACCACTCTCTCCTCCTACAAATCCTCTTACCTTGGCGTCAAAGACCTAGCCCTCTCCTGGATCTCCTCGTACCACACCAACAGTACCTTTAGCGTTTCCCATTCATACACTAACTCCTCATCACGACCCCATTCTGTTGGTGTCCCTCAAGGCTCTGTCCTGGGTCCCCTGCTTTTCTCCACTTATACATTCAGCCTGAGACAGCTCATAGAGTCCTATGGCTTCCAATACCACCTCTATGCTGATGACACTCAAATCTACCTCTCTGGCCCAGATGTTGCTTCCCTCCTATCCAGAATCCCAGCGTGTCTGTCAGCAATATATTCATTCTTCTCTTCCCGCTTCCTAAAACTCAACATGGAGAAAACTGAATTCACTGTCTTTCCCCCATGTAACTCAGCCCCCCTACCTGACCTCTCCATTACAATTAATAGCACACCACTTTCTCCAGTCTCACAGGCCTGCTGCCTGGGGGTAACATTGGCTTCTGCCCTGTCCTTTAAGCCACACATCCAAACCCTCACCTCCACCTGCCGTTTCAAACGTAAGAACATCTCTTGTATTCGTGCCTTCCTCACCCTTGAGTCAACTAAAATACTAGTGCATGCTCCAGTCATCTCCCACCTGGACTACTGCAACATCCTCCTGTGTGGCCTCCGATCAAGCACTCTCGCTCCTCTCCAATCTATTCTCAACTCTGCTGCTTGGTTAATCCACCTCTCCCCTAGTTTCTCCTCTGCCTCCCCCTTCTGTCAATCTCTTCACTGGCTCCCCATTGCCCAGCGAATTCACTTTAAACTACTTACAACTACATATAAGGTCGCCCACAACCTGTGTCCTTCTTACATCTCGGACCTGCTCCTCACACAATCGACTACAAGATTTCTCACGTGTCTCTCCCCTACTCTGGAACTCGCTACCCCAACACATCAGGCTCTCCCCCAACCAGGGGTGTAGCTAGAACTGACAGGGCCCCACAGCAAATTTTTGTACTGGCCCCTCTTCATGACCATCCAAACAATGAATGTGCGCATATATTAGGGTGGGTTCACATCACCTTTTTACCATCTGTTTGAAGTACTGTATATGTTGGAAAAAAGAGATACAAAAACGCTTTTGTATTCTGCAGAGTCCAACAAAAAAAAAGTATACTTTTTTAAAATGGAATCCTATATATGCCACTACATGACATAGTCTGGGTCATCTGTTAATGTATACATTTTTTGTATATGTTAAACGGAAGGCAAAAAGGTGATGTGAACCCAGCCTAAGTGTTCCAAAATAAGCACTAGTACACAGCGGAGCGACGTGACGGGAGGCTGCCATGTACTACAGGCTATAGTACAGAAGGCTGGTCCTGGTGGTCAGTGGTGTGGACTGTGTTCTACAAGGCTCATTTACTCTACTGGGAAATACAGGCCACACTACAGCATAATATACTGGAATCCACTAAAAATATATTAGCCCTACAACTGAATAATAACCCCGCTATACAATGACTGGATAACACCTCCGTACAGTGACTGGATAACACCTCCATACAGTGACTGGATAACTCCTCCATACAGTGACTGGATAACGCCTCCATACAGTGACTGGATAACGCCTCCATACAGTGACTGGATAACGCCTCCATACAATGACGGATAACTCCTCCATACAATGACGGATAACGCCTCCATACAGTGACGGGATATAGGGTATGAGGGGGCATAGTACAGGGTATGGTAAGGGGGCACAATGGAGGGTATAAGGGAGCATAGTACAGGGTAGGAGGCACATAATAGGGTATAAGGGGGCATAGTACAGGGAAGGAGGCACAGTACGATGTATCCCCTTATACCCTTATACTGTGCTGCCACAGTGTATGTTTAGGGGCACA
>ONZH01029711.1:0-21713 GCA_900303285.1 Rhinella marina | reverse complement strand
TGTGACTACAGAGTGACCGAGTACACTGCAGGAGCAGGCGAAGCACATAAAAATTATCGAGGCCCTGTATGGCTGTGACTACAGAGTGACCGAGTTACACTGCAGGAGCAGGCGAAGCACATAAAAATTTATCGAGGCCCTGTATGGCTGTGACTAAAGAGTGACCGAGTTCAGTGCGGGAGCAGGCAAAGCACATAAAAATTTAGCGTGGGCCTGTATGGCTGTGACAACAGAGTGACCGAGTTACAGTGCAGGAGCAGGCGAAGCACATAAAAATTTAGTGTGACCCTGTATGGCTGTGACTACAGAGTGACCGAGTTACAGTGCAGGAGCAGGCGAAGCACATAAAAATTTATCGAGGCCCTGTATGGCTGTGACTAAAAAGTGACCAAGTTACAGTGCGGGAGCAGGCGAAGCACATAAAAATTTATCGAGGCCCTGTATGGCTATGACAACAGAGTGACCAAGTTACAGTGCAGGAGCAGGCGAAGCACATAAAAAATTATCGTGGCCCTGTACAACAGAGTGATCGAGTTAGACTGAGGTAGCAGGTGAACCACCCAAAAATTTAGCCTGACACAGCATGGCGGTGACACCACCAATGCCTTTGTCCGACTGAGATTGCAGTCAAATGGCTGTAGGTGAACCTCCCAAAAATTTTATTTTGGAGTGTGTGTGAATTTTTTTTTTTGTGTCTGTGGTTGACGATACTGAAAAATTGTTTTAGAGTATCTGTAGTTGACGCTCCTGCAAAATGGTTTTAGAGTGTCTGTAGTTGACACTCCTGAGAAATGGTTTTAGAGTGTCTGTAGTTGATGCTCCGGAAAAATTGTTTGGAGAGAGGGCCTGTAGGTGGCCCTCCGGAAACATTGTCTTAAAAGAGTGCCAATTGGGTCTCTAAAAAATTCCCTTTTGGGTCAGCGTTTGGCAATGAAGAGAAGGAGGAGGAGGAGGAGTATAGGAGAGGAGAGGAATCGGATACATAAGGAATCTTATTCTTAGCTGATTTCCCCCGTAGGAGATTTGAATGCCGGTGAAATCCAGGCTTTGTTCATTTTAATAAGCGTCAGCCTGTTAGCGCTGTCAGCGCTGTCAGTTGAAAGGCGTGTTCGCTTATCGGTGATGACTCCACCAGCTGCACTGAATACCCGCTCTGACAACACGCTAGCGGCAGGGCAAACCAGCACCTCCAAGGCGTACAGCGCCAGTTCAGGCCACGTGTCCAGCCTTGAAACCCAGTAGTTGTATGGAGCAGAGTGATCACGCAGAACGTTGGTATGGTCAGCTAGGTACTCCCCCACCATCTTTCTGTACAGCTCCCCCCTAATCTGCCTAGACTGGGGACAGGTGACAGTGTCTTGCTGGGGTGACATAAAACTGGCAAAGGCCTTGGAGAGCGTTCCCCTGCCAGTGCTGGACAAGCTGCCTGCTCGCCTCCTCTCCCCTGCTACTTGGCCCACAGAACCACGCCCTCTGCAGCTAGCGGTGTCAGATGGGAAGGATTGTTTCAGCTTGTGCACCAGGGCCTGTTGATATTGATTCACTCTCATACTCCTTTCCTCTACAGGGATGAGAGTGGAAAGGTTCTGCTTGTACCGTGGGTCCAGGAGAGTGAACACCCAGTAATCGGTGTTGGAAAAAATGCTTCTAACGCGAGGGTCACGGGATAGGCAGCCTAACATTAAGTCTGCCATGTGCGCCAGAGTCCCAACACGCAAGAATTCCCTCTCCTCACTGGCCTGACTCTCCATTTCCTCCTCCTCCTCTTCAGCCCATACACGCTCAAGAGTTAAGAAGGACTGAGCATTGGTACCCTCTTCTGTCTCGCCAACATTCTCCTCCTCTTCCTCCTCATCCTCATCCCCCTCCTCCAATACGCACTGAGAAACAGACCGGAGGGTGCTCTGGCTATCAAGCAACGTATCTTCTTCCCACATCTCCTGTGACAAGCGCAAAGCTTCTGACTTCATGCTGAGCAGTGAGTTTTTCAACAGGCAAAGCAGCGGGATGGTGAGGCTGATAATGGCGGCATCGCCGCTGACCATCTGTGTTGACTCCTCAAAGTTGCTCAACACCTGACAGATATCAGACATCCACGTCCACTCCTCATTGTAGACTTGAGGAAGCTGACTGACCTGACTACCAGTTCTGGTGGAAGTTGACATCTGGCAGTCTACAATCGCTCTGTGCTGCTGGTAAACTCTGGATAACATGTTTAATGTTGAATTCCAAGTCGCACAACAGTTGGTGAGCTGGCAGTTGTAGGCGCCGCTGCGCTGCCCTGAGAGTGGCAGCATCTGTGCTTGACTTGCGGAAATGCGCACAGATGCGGCGCACCTTGGTGAGCAAATCTGACAAATTGGGGTATGTCTTGAAGAATCGCTGAACTATGAGATTGAACACGTCGGCCCAGGCATGGCACATGTGTCAGTCTGCCAAGTTGCAGAGCCGCCACCAGGTTAACGCCGTTGTCACACACAACCATGCCTGGCTTGAGTTTCAGCGGTGCCAGCCACAGATCGGTCTGCGCCGTGATGCCCTATAACAGCTCTTGGGCGGTGTGCCTTTTGTCACCTAAGCTCAGCAGTTTGAGCACCGCCTGCTGGCGCTTACCCACGGCACTGCTGCTGCGCCTAGAGCTACCCACTGAAGGCGCCATGCCCACGGATGGTAATTCGGAGGAGGAGGAGGGGTTGGAGGAAGAGGCATAGTACATCTGAGAAACCGTGACCGAGGTAGGCCCCGCAATCCTCGGTGTGGGCAGTACATGAGCGGCCCAAGGGTCAGACTCGGTCCCAGCCTCCACCAAGTTAACCCAATGTGCCGTCACTGAGATATAGTGTCCCTGCCCGGCAGCACTTTCCCACGTGTCCGTGGTTAGTTGGACCTTATCACTAACCGCATTGGTCAGGGCACGAATGATGTACTCTGACACGTGCTGGCGTAGGGCTGGGACGGCACATCGGGAAAAATAGTGGCGGCTGGGGACCAAGTACCGAGTGACAGCCACCGCCATCAGGTTGCGGAAAGCCGCAGTCTCTACCAGTCTATAGGGCAGCATCTCCAGGCTAAATAATTTGGAGATGTGGATGTTTAGGGCTTGTGCATGTGGATGGCTGGAATTGTATTTGTGCTTGCGCTCAAATGTCTGCTGCAAAGACAGCTGAACGCTGGGCTGGGACACATTGGTGGAGGTTCTGGAGGTTCGTGGAGGTGAAGGGGTGGTTGTAGGGTGGGAGGCGCCGAGTCAGCACTGCGGGGCAGTGGTGTGACCCGCAGGCGGTGAACGGCCTTGGTTTCACTGAGTCGGGTGTTTAGCACTCATATGCCTGCGCATGCTGGTAGTGGTTAGGCTGGTAGTGGTGGCTCCCCTGCTGATCCTGGTGTGGAACAGGTTGCATACCAAAGTCCGTCAGTCATCCTCACTTTCTTTAAAAAACCTCCAGACTTGTGAACATCTAGGCCTTGGCACGGGAGCTTGACTCCGTGAAACAGTTGATCTACCTGCTCTGGCCCTGCTTCTCCCTCTGGCCACCACACTGCCTCTTCCAACCTGTTCTGGTACTGCACTTGCCTCCCCCTCAGAAGCACTGTCTTGAGTTGGATTACCAACCCAGCTCGGGTCAGTCACCTCATCATCCACCAGCTCTTCCTCAGATTCCTCACTCTGCTCCCCCCTCGGACTTACTGCCCTGACAACAACTTCACTGTCTGACAACCGTGTCTCATCATCATCATTATCATCCGACACCTCTTCACGCATTACTTGCACTAAGTCCACACTCTCATCACCCACAGACTGTGAAAATTCTAAATTTTGGGCATCGGGACAGAGCAACTGCTCAGGTTGCTGTTGAGCAGTGGTTTGTGTCTCTGGGTAGGGTCCTGAAAAGAGTTCCTGTGAGTATGCCTGATCTGAATCCATACTTTCCGTAGGGGGGGGCAGGCTGGGGGGAAGGAGGTTGAGCTGAAGGAGACAGAGGTCTACTCCCTTGGCTAGCGTGGGTGGACTGCGTGGAAAACTGGGTGGTGGATAAATTACTGGACGCATTGTCCACTATCCACGTCATCACCTGTTTGCACTGTTGTGGTTTCAATAGTGGTATACCACGTGACCCAGTAAGTTGCGAGATGAAGCTAGGGAGCGAAACTCTGCGGTGTTCCACTGCTCCCTCATCAGCATGTACAGTGTCACCCTGCTCAGGACCACGGCCTCTGCCCCCTACACTACTTGAACGCCCACGCCCTCATCCTCGACCCTTAGCCCTTGGGTTTAAAATTTTGTATATTCACCAAACTATCGAGTTAATATCTGAGGCCAAAACCGTATTCAGTAGACAGTAGAATTACTATCTGAGGCAAAAAATGTAGTCTTTAGACTCCAGCTATTGCCCCGCAAACCACTCAATTTTGCACTAGACTGTAGTTTATATAACTGAGAATAAAAACAGATTCTCTAGACTGCAGCTAGTGTATCGCCCACCTCACAATTGTTCACTGGACTGTAGTTTATATAATTGAGTGAAAAAAATTATTCTCTAGACTGCGGCAAGTGTATCACACACCTCACAATTGTTCACTGGACTGTAGTTTATATAATTGAGTGAAAAAATGTATTCTATAGACTGTGGCTAGTGTATCGCACACCTCACAATTGTTCACTGGACTGTAGTTTATATAATTTAGTGAAAAATACGCATTTTATAGACTGACGCTGCTGTATAGCACACCTCACAATTGTGCACTGGACTGTAGTTTATATAATTGAGTGAAAAAAACGTATTTTATAGACTGACACTGCTGTACAGCACACCTCACAATTGTTCACTGGACTGTAGTTTATATAATTGAGTGAAAAAAAAATATTCTCTAGACTGCGGCTAATGTATCGCACACCTCTCAATTGTTCACTGGACTGTAGTTTATATAATTGAGTGAAAAAAATGATTCTCTAGACTGTGGCTAGTGTATCGCACACCTCACAATTGTTCACTGGACTGTAGTTTATATAATTGAGTGAAAAAAACGTATTCTCTAGACTGCGGCTAGTGTATTGCACACCTCACAATTGTTTACTGCACTGTAGTTTATATAATTGAGTGAAAAAAATGTATTTTATAGACTGACGCTGCTGTACAGCACACCTCACAATTGTTCACTGGACTGTAGTTTATATAATTGAGTGAAAAAAGTTATTCTCTAGACTGTGGCTAGTGTATCGCACACCTTACAATTGTTAACTGGACTGTAGTTTATATAACTGAGTGACAAAACGTATTCCCTAGACTGCACTACAGATCCCAGCAAACCAAGGTACAGCAGCAGCAAAAATGAGTACTGAGAGGACTTTGGGCAATTTCATTGGGGTCTGTGTGGACCATGTGCTGGCTTTCTGCCACCAGTGCACAGTGTGCAGCCAAGATGTCGGTAGCTGCACTACAAGTCCCAGCCAGCAGCCGAGAGGAGGACAAAAAAAAAATGTTGTTGTAGCCCTTAGAAGGAGCGTTGGGTTCTTTGTGGATGATTCCTGCCTAACCAGATTCTAATTTCACGCCCTAACAGTGTGCAGCCAAGATGGCGGTCGCTTCACTACAAGTCCCAGCCAGCAGCCAGGAGGAGACCAAAAAAAAAACGTGCTTGTAGCCCTTAGAAGGGCTGTTGGGTTCTTTGTGGGTGATTCCTGCCTAACCAACAACTAAATTCAGGTTCTAACACTCTCCCTGACAGACAGGAGCTCTATCCCTAATCTCATGCAGACGGCGTATGACGCGAGCAGCGCGGGACCAGATTCTTATATTCCCAGGTCATCTGATCTGGCCAGCCAATCCCTGCTATCGACTTGTAGGGGCCCCACATGAAGCTAGGAGGTACCAAAGACTCTGCTGCATGTTGATTGGCTGAAAAAAGGCGGCTAACACGCAGGAAGAGGAAGTTGCCATTTCCTCGAGGATCGCGATATGCTCGTCCGAGTAGCGAGCATATGCGAATACCCTAATGCTCGAACGAGCACCAAGCTTGGACGAGCATGTTTGCTCATCTCTATTCCTGATCCTTCACTAATCTCTGGTTCCTCTTGACACGTAGGAAGCAACCTCTCAACCAATTACTGGCCATAGTAGTGACCTGCTTCAGCCAGTCCCCCACTGATAAGCTTTGGAAAGGGTGCTATGGGGACCGCTAAGGTAAACAATATTGTTTTTTTAATTAGTTTACACCATTCAATTTGCTTTTAAATAACCTGCTAGACAACCCCTTAAAAATGGATAATATTGTTTTAACCTCTTATTTGTCTGTATAGACTACAATTTATGTATATTTTTTAATATTATTGATGCTCACATTTATATTTTTGTGGCATATTTTGTCTTTCTTTTGGAAATGGGTCTATTATTATGCATTTTTCATTCTTGTGTCATTATTGTTATTGTATTGTCAGATACTTTGAATGTTTCTAATCCTGTAGCTCTTGAGAAAGCATTATATATTAAAGTTGCATTGCATATGTTTTTAATATTGTATTGTCACATTCAGAAAATGTTTCCAAAGCTGAAATTTACATCCTGCATGCAAAATATGCAAAAAAAAAAAAGTATTTAAATATTAACCCCTTGACGCTGCAGGTTGTTTTGGCCTTAAGGGCCAGGCCATTTTTAGCAAATCTGACATGTCTCACTTTATGTGGTGATAACTTTAAAACGCTTTTACTTATCCAGGCCATTCTGAGATTGTTTTCTCGTCACTTATTGTACTTCATGACAGTGGCAAATTTGAGTCAAAATATTTCATTCTTATTTATAAAAAAATACCAAATTTACCAAAAATTTAGACAAATTTGCAAATGTCAATTTCTCTACTTTTAAAATAGATAGTAATAACTCCAAAAATAGTTATTACTTTACATTCCCTATGTGTCTACTTCAGGTTTGGATCATTTTGAAAATTACATTTTATTTTTTTGGGACGTTAGAAGGCTTAGAAATTTAGAAGCAAATCTTGAAATTTTTCACAAAATTTCCAAAACCCACTTTTTAAGGACCAGTTCAGGTATGAAGTCACTTTGTGAGGCTTCCATCTTAGAAACCACCCCATTTTAGAAACTACACCCCTCAAGGTAATTCAAAACTGATTTTACAAACGTTATTAACCCTTTAGGTGTTCCACAAGAATTAAAGGAAAATGTAGCCAAAATTTCCAAATTTCACTTTTTTGGCAGATTTTCCATATAAATCATTTTATTCCGAGAATAAGCAAGAGTTAACTGCCAAACAAAACTTAATAATTATTACCCTGATTCTCTAGTTTACAGAAATGCCCCATTTGTGATCGTAAACTGCTGTACAGGCACACGGCAGGGCGCAGAAGGAAAGGAACACCAGGGCAGATTTCACTGGAAAAATTTTAAGTTGCCATGTCACATTTGATGCACCCCTAGAGTAGGAAACTCCAAAAAATAGACCCCATTTTGGAAACTACGAGATAAGTTGGCAGTTTTGTAAGTACTATTTAAGGGTACATACGATTTTTGGTAGCTTTATATTACACTTTTTGTGAGGCAAGGTAACAAAAACTAGCAGTTTTGGCATTGTTTTTATTTTTTGTTATTTACAACATTCATCTGACAGGTTAGATCTTGCGATATTTTAATAGAGCAGGTCGTTACGGACGCGGCAATATCTAATATGTATACTTTTTTATTTATTTAAGTTTTACACTTAAATGTAATATTTTTGAAGCACAAAAAAAATCATGTTTTAGTGTCTCCATAGTCAGAGAGCTGTAGTTTTTTTTAATTTTTTTGGACGATTGTCTCAGGTAGGGGCTCATTTTTTGCGGGATGAGATGACGGTTAGATTGGTACTATTTTTGGGGGCATACGCTTTTTTGATCGCCTGCTATTACACTTTTTGTGAGGCAAGGTGACAAAAAATGTGATGCTTTTATAGAGTCGGTCGATACGGACACGGCGATACCTAATATGTGTACTTTTTCTTTTTTTTTTTTTACTTTTTTTTACTTCATTTGGGGAAAAAGGGCGTTTTTTTTTTACTTTTTTTAAACTTTATTTTTTTTTGCTTTTTTACACTTTTTTACTTTCTTTTTATACTTTTTTTAACTTTCTTTTTACATTTTTTTTTAAATTTATCAGGACCTATTTGGATCTTGAAGATCCAGTGGGCTTGATGGCTATACAGTGCATTGCAATAGTCATCTATTGCAATGCACTGTATGAGTGCTACACTAAGGCTGATCAGACCCTGAGGGTCTAATCAGCCTTAGGTACATGGAAGCCAGGACGCTTTTGTAAAGCGTCCAGTTGCCATGGTAACCACCAGGCCGCTGCCACTGCAGCAGCAGTGGCCCGATGGCAGAGAGAGGGAGCTCCCTCCCTCTTAACCCCATGGATGCTGTGGGCGGCTACTGACCGCAGCATCTATGGGGTTAAACAGCTGAAATCGGTGCCAGCACCGATTTCGGCTGTAGCAGCAGAGTGCGAGCTGTAATTACAGCTCACACTCTGCTGATGGCAGCGGCTCCAATCCTGAGCCGCTGCCATCACATAATACAGTGCAGGAGGGGGCACTACAAGGAGGGGGGCACAGGAGACATCTTACCTGGTTTCAGACTGCGATCTCCAGAGTGGAGATCGCAGCCTGAAACCGGCATTTTAACAATGAAGCGCTGGATTGGTTAGTCTGCAGAGACTAACCAATCGGAGCGCTTGCCGGCAAGGGACCACTCTGATTGGTCCCTTGCCGGCTTCCCCGAGGTATCTGCTCTCCGGGAGAGCAGAGACTCCAGGGCTGTGACACTTTATAGTGTCACAGTCCCGGTAAGCAGTTTGGAAGTCACTGTATGTCCAAATGCAGCAACTTACTTGCATTTTGGATGTACAGTAACGTCCAAATGCGCTAAAGGGTTAATGACTTTAAATATACCACAGCTCTGCAATGTCTATCTTATCATCTTATTTGACTTGATAGCAGCTACCTGACATAATTTCTTATTGTTCAGCTTACTATACAATAAAGGCGTTGTGCGGCAATTTATAATGATGACGTCACTGCACCCAGCCATAATGGTAAAGTTGGGCTCGAGGGTCTCTCCGTGACCAAATGGATGAGGTATGTATTTTTTTGATTTTAACCCCTGATTAAACCGTGAAAGGCCTGAATATGACTGTCAGATTCCGCAATCAGCATTGAACGTGGAATCTGAGGGGTTCAATGATGGGGGTCAGCACAATCACAGTTCCCTATCATCGCACCTGTTGTATACAATGGAATGCAATTTGTGACAAAGTAATTTGTAACACATCAAATTTCTCTGTGAATTTCAGCGAAGCAGCCAAATAGAATTTTTGATAATTTCCATCATCTCTCTTGACAACCTATCTTTAGGATAGATCATCAATATCTGAATTGTGGGGGTCCAACACCCAGGACTCCCACCGATCAGCTGTTTGAAGAGGAGACAGCGTTCCTACGAGAGCGCTGCTTCCAGTTTATTAAGCCTCATTCACGCTTCAGTGTTTTGGTCAGTGATTTCCATCACTAATTGCCAAAACCAGGATTGGAGCCTCCACAAACATAAGGTATAAGGGAAAGATCTGCACCTGTTCTGTCTGAGCAACACCTGGTTTTGGCTCACAATCACTGATGGAAATCACTGACCAAAATCCTGACATATGACTGAGGCATTACACTGCACTTCGTCTCGGAAGTGAATTGTAATTACAAGTATATAAATTAACAAGAACTTGGTCTTCACGTGAACTGGACCATACATCCGTCTCTATTGCATTTTGCACATGTCTTATTCTCACTGCTCCCAAAGTCTGTTCAAACTTTCCTTCATGATGAGCCTTTCCCTTTGCAGAAAGTTAGAGTTGAATCATATTAACATAGTAACATAGTTTATAAGGCTGAAAAAAGACATCTGTCCATTCAGTTCAGCCTGTTTTCCTACAAATTGATCCAGAGGAAGGCAAAAAACCCTGTGAGGTAGAAGCCAATGTTCCTCACTATAGGGGAAAAATTCCTTCCAGACTCCAATCAGGCAATCAGAATTATTCCCTGGATCAACGACCCCTCTCTAGTAACTATAACCTGTAATATTCTTACACTCCAGAAATACACACAGGCCCCTTCTGAACTCTTTTAGTGAACTTACCATCACCACCTCCTCAGGCAGAGAGTTCCATAGTCTCACTTCTCTAACCGTAAAGAATCCTCTTCTATGTTTCTGTACAAACCTTCTTTCCTCCAGGCGCAGAGGATGTCCCCTCATAACAGTCACAGTCCTGGGGATAAATAAATCATCAGATCCCGCTTTCCTTCATTCTTCTCTTTTCCGTGGCTGAGGAGCATAGTTTGCCTTCATGACGGAAGTCTTTAATGTCACTTTCCCCTTCTCCTCTGAAGAATACTCTGGGTTGTAACTGAGGAAGGAAAGAAAAGACCATGAGTAGGTAA
Organism: Rhinella marina; assembly: GCA_900303285.1. Taxonomy (NCBI): domain Eukaryota; kingdom Metazoa; phylum Chordata; class Amphibia; order Anura; family Bufonidae; genus Rhinella; species Rhinella marina. The sequence goes on along the minus strand of ONZH01029711.1, from coordinate 11,241 downwards.
ACGATTTAACCCTTAGACTCCCAGCGCCATACATGTACGGCGTAAAAAGCCTGGACGCAAGTCCCAGCGTCGTCCATGTACGGCGCTCTGATCGGGCGGGCGCAGGAGCTGCGCCCGCCCGATCAGCGGCGGGGGTCTGGCTGTGCCCAGGTGCCGGATCCCTGCTGAATGCGCCAGCATTGGTGAAAACACCGATGCCGGCACATTAACCCTTCATATGCCGCGGTCAGCGCTGACCGCGGCACATGTGGTGTGTGGGAGTTCATGCATTCAGGATGGCGAGCGGGGGGCCATCGGGTCCCCGTGCTGCTGTGACAGGGACCTGATGGCTTGGATAGAAGCCCGATGCCTTCCTTAGGCATCGTGGCTGCTATCCCTGCGTGCCTGTGCAATCCAGCCCCCTGGATCGCACAGGAAGCAGGCTGTAAGTGTATTACACTGAGTAATACTTTACAGCCAATGCATTACAATACAAAAGTATTGGGATCACACACCCAAAAGTTAAATAAAGTGGAAAAAAATAAAGTTTTCTAAAAAAAATAATAATAAAAGTTTCCAGTAAAAAAAAAAACGCCATTTTTCAAAAAAAAGTTTAAAAAAATGTTAAAAAAAGGTAAAAAAAGAAAGATAAACATATTAGGTATCGTCATGTCCGTATCGACCGGCTCTATAAAAATATCACATCATCCACCCCGCCAGGTGAACGCAGTAAAAAAAAAAAAAAAGTGCCAAAACAACATTTTTTGGTCACCTTCCCTTACAAAAAGTGTAATAGCAGGCATTCAAAAAGGCGTATTTATCCCAAAATGGTACCAATCAAACCGTCATCTTGTCCCGCAAAAATGATACCCTACCTGAGACAATCGCCAGAAAAATAAAAAAAATATGGCTCTCTGAAAATGGCAACACAAAAAAAAGATTTTATTCTGTTAAAAAATAAATCTAATGTGTAAAACTTTCCAAAAATAAAAAAGTTAGACATATTGGGTATCGCCGCATCCGTAACAACCTGCTCTATAAAAATATTACATGAGATGGCCCCCCAGGCGAATGCTGTAAAAAAATTTTTAAAAACTATGCCATAACAGCCATTTTTTTCACCTTGCCTCACAAAAAGTGTAATACCACATGATCAAAAAGGCGTATTTACCCCTAAATGGTACCAATCAAACCGTCATTTCGTCCCGCAAAAAATGAGCCCCACATAAGACAATAACTCAAAAAAATAAAAATCAATGGCTCCTGCAAACCAATCCATCAAAATCTGTGTTGTAAAATCCATATGGCGCTCCTTCTGTTCTGAGTCCTGCCATGTGCCCCCACAGCAGTTTACCATCACATATGGGGTGTTGCCGTATTCAGGAGAAAATGGGTAACAAATTATGGGGTGCTTTTCTCCTGTTACCCCTTGTGAAAATGAAAAATTTTGGGCTAAAGCAATATTTTATTGGAAGAAATGAAACTTTTCATTTTCACAGCCAAGTGTTTCCAAATTCCGTAAAACGCTTAGGGGGTCAAAGTGGCCAGTACCCCCCTTAATATATTCGTTAAAGGGTGTAGTTTCCAAAATGGGGTCACTCTTTGAGGGTTTCCACTGTAGGGGTACGTCAGGGTCTCTCAATTACAAAATGGTGCCTAAAAACTATTCTAACAAAATCTGTCCCCAAAATCCGTATGGCGCTCATTTCCTTCTGACCACTGCCACAAACCCATAGAGACGTTTACCACCACATTTGGGGTATTTCTGTAAACTGCAGAATCAGAGCAATGTATATTGAGGTTTAGTTTGATGTTAACCCTTGCTGTGTTGCAGGAAAAAATTATTAACATGAATAATCTACCAAAAAAGTGAAATTTTGAAATTTCACCTCCATTTTCCTTTAATTCTTGTGGAACACCTCAAGGGTTAATAATGTTTGTAACATAAGTTTTTCATAACTTGAGGGGTGTAGTTTCTAAAATGGGTTAATTTATGGGGGGGTTCCATTAGGTAAGCCTCACAAAATCACTTTATAACTGAATTGGTGCTCAAAAATATGGTTTGAGAAATTTTGTTGAAAATTTGATAAATTGCTTCTAAACTTCTAAGCCCTCTAACGTCCTAAAAAAATAAAATGACATTTACAAAATGATGCCAACTTAAAGTAGACATATGGGGAATGTAAAGTAATAACTATTTTTGGAGGTATTACTATGTATTTGAAAAGTAGAGAAATTGACATTTGGAAATTTGCTAATTTTTCAAAATTTTTGGTAAATTTGGGATTTTTTCATAAATAAGGGTGAAATATATTGACTCAAATTTTTGACTGTCATGAAGTACAATGTGTCACTAGAAAACAGTCTCAGAATGGCCTAGATAAGTAAAAGCGTTCTAAAGTTATTACCACATAAAGTGACACATGTCAGATTTGCAAAAATCGGCCTGGGATTTAAGGTGAAAAGTGGCTCGGTACTGAAAGGGTTAAAAGACACAATTATTTTTATTTTTATACTTACAGGGTTTAAAATAAGTATACCTATAAAATAATATATGACCTTAGCTTAGCTATAAAAAATGTTTCAAATATCTCCAAAATCGTCAGCTTTTTAGTAACCAATATGGTATTTATTTGCATATCAACATCACAAGACAAATGTCACAAAAATGCAAAAAACAAATTCATAAAAGACAAAATTCATTAAAAATAAAAAGTATTTGTGGTCATATATTATAGTCACAGTCCCTTTTATTGTTCCTGTTGCGGAGGTCTTGCAAGCTCTGGAACTATTAATAGTCTATGGGGGGAATTTATCATTAGGAAAATATTTGAAGTCAGTTTTGCTTCAGTCTGTGTTGGAGTACTTTCTGCCACATTTATCAAACGTCACAGGTTGTTTGATAAATGTGACTTGTCCTTAAACCTAACACTTCTGTCTAGAGAAGCTACTCCACTTTTCCTACTCCACCCTCCTCCTGGAGTGAGATTGCGACTATTTTGCGACTTTTTTTAAAAAGTCGCAATGATAAATCTGGAGTGAAACTCATTAACATGGCTAACCACACCCACTTTTCCACCCATATTACAAACTGGAGTGAGTGGTGTACACATGCAAAAAGTCGCAAACAAATGCGCAAAAAAGTCGCAAAAGCCCTATCGTGCGACTTTTTGAAGTGAAGGTGTGATAAATCAGGGCCTATGTTGCGGTTTTTCACCATATCATACAATGTTCTCTTTTTTCAGTTATTAGTTGTCTTTGTGTTAGTTATTAGCTGTTCTTAATTTGTGTTAGTTGTTAGCTGTTCTTAGTTTTATTAGTTTCACTCCAACTGTAGTAGCCTTAAACGGCCTTGCTTTACTATAGTTTGAATAAGGCACAATTTCCAATATGTTGTGCTTCCGCGCTTCTTACCAGTACCACGATGTTACTAAGTCTGATGTGTCACCAGCTTACTAGGGTGATGACTGTTCCCGATGTAGGTAGGGATTGTGTGAGCAGAATTGATGTGCCGTGTCTCGAGCCTCTTGCTGCTTGTGATCGTCTCGCGCTCTTGGTGGCTGAACGTGTGCGCGCTTGCGCTCTGCAGACGCCAAGCTCCGCTGTTCTCCCACGTGCGATTGTTCTCCAGCTATCCTGGCTAATAATGATTAATAGTAAAGTTCTTACTGGTAGATATCATATGCAAAAGATGGGTGGATGATGAGAAATGTAGATTATTACTCCAAACCGCAACTTTCTCACCAGACGCATTTCGAAACAGATATGTTTCTTCCTCAGTGGCAATAGCAAAATGAGGGATGGACTACTTCTTAAATAAAACTAATGTGACTTTTAAAATCTGGACTGGACTATAAGCGACCACAGTATTAATTATGTATCAATTCACATTGACACCATGTTCTTACATTAAGTATATGTATAACATTCTTATCGTTCAGTATATGCTTTTTATAGATACCTACTATTTTATATATTTTTTATACACTTAATATTTTTAGTATACATACAACGATGATCATAGGACACTAAATCACTGTTCTAAATATATCTCAGCTTGCTCATACGTCACAATCTCAACGGATTAACTAATATGAATTACCCTACTCATGTCTATTATTTCCTTTCCATATAAGAGAGAAAAAAAAAAAGAAAAGGAAAACGTGTTGATAACAGTAGTAGACTGGGACCGGTGGGAAAGCGCAGGCAGTGTTGGTGCACTGATATACAGCCAGGCATCGTCACGTCGTGCGCAACTTCTCAAAGTGTTCTCAACACTTCTTTCTTCTTTTTTTTCTCTCTTATATGGAAAGGAAATTATAGACATGAGTAGGGTAATTCATATTTGTTAAGAACAGCTAATAACTAACACAAAGACAACTAATAACTGAAAAAAGAGAACATTGTATGGTATGGTGAAAAACCGCAACATAGACTATTAATAGTTCCAGAGCTTGCGAGAGCTCCGCAACAGGAACAATAAGAGGGACTGTGACTATAATATATGACCACAAATACTTTTTATTTTTTATGAATTTTGTCTTGTGATGTTGATATGCAAATAAATATCGTATTGGTTACTAAAAAGCCGACCACTTTGGAGATATTTGAAGGATTAAAAAAAAAACAGGTCTTGACCGAAAAACATGTAGCAAGATGCCTGCACATCCGGTTGCGTCTCAAGGCTTCTTCAAGTGCTATGGGTTTATTAATACACCCATATTTCTTGCCTTTACAAATCCTCACCCTATACACAGAATAGGTAAAACTTCATCCTGAAAGAAACAATTGACATCCAGATTCACATTCTGACTTTATGGATTCAGCATATTCAGATAAAAAAATAAATTCTCTTTTTGAGATAGATTTCTGATTACATCTCCCTTTCTCCAATGATTTTCACAATGGAAAATCCTTACTGATTTCAAGCCTTTTGGGTTCTTATCATGCTTCTCTGCAAAATGTGCAGAGATATTATGGGATTGTAATCCTTTTTTAATATTTCTTATATGTTTCCCTAACCTTACTTAATTTTCTTCCTGTCTTCCCAACATATTGTTGTCCGCAGGGGCACTCTAAAAAATGTTTTTTTTTTTAGGCTGAGAGTTTCATGCATGCAGTACTTTTTTGTTCTTTTAAAAAACAGGCGGTAATTACTCAAACGGATGCCAAATGTGCATAACTGATTCACAGGATCCTTTTTTACAGGATCTACTTTTTTTCTTGGGTTTTCTTTTCTTCTAACAGATCAAAAGAATGGAAACATAATGGTGACACAAAAATTTCCTTTAATTGTCAGAAGAAAATGTGTTTAAAACACTAACCTCTGTTTTAGAGATGAGCAAACCACTCAAGATTCAGTTCAGTGCAGGTTTGCCAAATTTTTTAAAAAGTTTACTTCGGTCCAGAATCGATTCAGACCAAACCAAAATTGCTCCAATTGCCCTAAAAATTGGTATATATATATATATATATATATATATATATTATGGTATTGATATACTTTAGCTGCAATTGCTTGCCTGTGTGGCTACTGTTGTCCAGGCTGATCAGCTCCAGGAGGGGTTCAAAAGGACTTGGGCATGTTGATGCCTCTCTACTGCCACAAAAAACATTGACCCAATGGGTCGTGAAAGACATGTACTGTCCCTGTCCATAACAGCTGCTCCTGGTGTCTATTGCGGAGTGCAGCTTGCTGCACAGTAAGAATCACAAGGAGTGGCCTGCATTCTCCACCATGTGAGAGTACAAGGCACTACTGCAATGGTACTACAGCTACCACAGCACCAGCAATGTGTCCAAGCTAATTGCTGGTGGGGAAATGTTTTTTCATGGCCAAACATTCCTTTATAGATGTGTCACAATGAAGCCAAAGACAAGGAGGAGTCTTAGCAGGAGAAGAAGGTAATGATGAAGAAAAAGATTCTGTATTGCTTGGGGATGTGGGTTGGCTACTACAAAGATGACCAAGAGTAGGAGGACAGATTTGTTCTGATTGGGAATGCTGGCCAGTTGTATTTTCCCTTAGGATCCTATGATGCCTCCTCATGTGCTGCAATAGACCTCCAATAGCATTGAGTGTGTTTGAATTGCCACAAAGTATATTAATCCTGCAGATTTTGCACACTGCTGTGGTTTTTGTGCCTCCATTGTGGAGAAAAAGCGCTATATGTGAGGTTTCTCACACAGAGTTACAGACAGCCAAGCTGGGCTTAGCTCTGGCATGTTTTGGACCTAACTCCCCCACAGTGTCAGCAGTATAACCAGATGCCAAAGCAGATGTGGCCCTGGCTGTTATTTGGGAGGTACTTGGCCTTTGCTCTCTATTGCTGCCACCATCACCCTCCTCTTGTGATGTTGCCTTCTCTTCAGCACCCTGATTTGGCTCCCAGGTCCTGTCCAGCACACAATTGTCATTGGAGTCCCCACCCTCCCACACCAAACAGCGCTTTTTTGTTCCGCAAAAAAAAAAAAGTTATCGCTCTTAAAAACCATGACAGAAAATTCCATGTTAGAAAATCCACATGCTGCTCCTTCCCTTCTGAGCCCTGGCATATCCCCAAATAACAGTTTATGACCACAATTGAGGTGTTACTGTATTCAGGAGAAATACGTGTTGGATTTCTTGCAACTGCCGCAGCATCCCATTCATTTCTATGGGATCCGCGCTACTCAGGGATCGGGTTGCGACTGCTGTCGTGCGACAACTGTCGCCATGTAGCCCTAGCCTTGAAGCCTTGAAGCCCTAGCCTTGAAGAATGAGAGATGATATAAAATGCTGTGTGAGCTGTGCGATAATAAAGCAACATCTACTATTTAGAGGATGAAGAGCATTGTGTTGCTGATAGCATTGCAACTCTTCTTAACAAGCATGCCTTTAGTCTCAGCACTTATCACTCACCTAATCAGTAACACTGGATCGTAATCTGAAGAGGAAACAGGACAGGAATGAAGAATATAATCCATAAAAACAATATAAAAAATGATCCACTAAAGTTCTACATCCGCTGTATGGTCAATAGTAAATACTAGTGATGATCGAGCACCCAGATGTTCGGGTGCTCTGGCTGAACACTAGGTGGTGCTTCAGTGCTCGACCGAGCACCTGAGTATAATGGAAGTCAATGGGAGAAGACCAGGCACCCCCTGCTCGGATGAGGGGAGGGTGTCTGGTCCATAGGGAAACGTGAGAAAATGGTGGAAACACCACAGAAATAGTTAGGGAAAAGCATGGAGAGGATGTCTGGATGCACTTTGGACACCGAAGTCGCTGCTATTAAAGATGATGGCCGACTATTACGCCACTTTTACGGAATGACAAAAATACCCAAAAAAAACCAAGATAACATCGATTTTACAGGAAATATTGTTAGGAAACATAGATTTACTTGTACGTTAAGCGCAAACGCTGCCAAAATTACACGGATGAGGCACTCCCATACAACAGGTATATTATATAAAGGAGGGCCTCAATCACATTGTGGTATAATTGTGGGACTCCGACACTCATAATGCCTATGCACTGTGCACAAGTGAAAGGGCTGCCAAAGATTACAAGGAACAGGCACTCCAATACACCCTTTATTACACATAAAGGAGGGCATCACAGACACCCGTGAAAAATTATCATTGATGGCCTGCTGCTGACACTCCAAAACAATAGTGCTGACATGCTGCTGCTGCGCAGACCGTAAAAACTATTTAGGGTGACATTCTGCTCACGAGCAGACCAAAAAAAAAATTAAGGGGGACACGCTGCTGACGAGCTGACCGTCCCAAAAATGTAAGGGTGACACTTTGCTGCTGAGCTGACCGTCCAAAAAATTTAATGGTGACATGCTGATGCCAAGCTGACAGTCCAAAAAATGTAAGTGTGACATGCTGATGCCAAGCAGACCGTCCAAAAAATTTAAGTGTGAAACGCTGATGCCGAGCTGACCGTCCAAAAAAATTATATTCTTGATGTGACATTCTGCTGAAGAGCAGACCGTTAAAAAAATGTAAGTGTGACACGTTAATGCTGAGCTGACCGTCCAAAATAATTTATTCTTAATGTGACATTCTGCTGAAGAGAAGACCGTTACGTTTTTTTAAAAGTGTGACACACTAATGCCGAGCTGACCGTCGAAAAAATGATATTCTTGATGTGACATTCTGCTGAAGAGCAGACCGAAGAAGAAATAACCAGGGCACGGGTTATGTCTCTGGACACATACTGGTGTATGGCGGGGACGGCACACCGGGAAAAATAGTGGCGTCTGGGGACTGCGTAACGAGGGACAGCCGCCGCCATCAGGCTGCGAGAAGCCTCGGTGTCCACCAGCCTAAACGGCAAGATTTCCAGGGCCAGCAACTTGGAAAGTTGCTCGTTTAGAGCTATGCCCTGTGGGTGGGTGGCAGGGTATTTGCTGGGACATTGAAGTGGACGTGCTGGCTGATGTTTCCTGCAAAGGTCCAGGTGCAGGGCGGGAGGCATCTAGGCCTGTGTCTTGGACAGCACGTAACAGAGGGGAAGAGGAGGCAATGGTCTGACCTGCAGACACAGATCGTGGACCCAGGCATTCAGCCCACCTTTTAGGGTGCTTTGCTGACATGTGTCGGATCATGCTGGTGGTGGTCAGGTTGCTGGTGTTTACGCCCCTGCTCATCTTGGTATGGCACAGGTTACAAATTACAATCCGTTTATCGTTAGCACTTTCCTTAAATAACCGCCAGACTGGGGAACACCTAACCCTTGGCAAGGGAGCTTGCCACAAGGGGCTGCTCCGGGGAACAGTCGCGGGCCTGGTTGTCGTGGCCTGCCTTCTCCTTTTTGCCACCCCACTACCTCTTCCAGCCTGTTGCACTGCTGCGGATCCCTCCCCCTCTGTACTGCTGTTCTCGCTCAGCTTGCCACCTTCCCAAGTTGGGTCAGCTATTTCATCGTCCGCCACCTCCTCTTCCACATCCTCACTCTGCTCCTCCTCCTGACATGGTGAACAAAGAAGAACCTTACTTAACTGCGTCTCATCCTCATCCACAACCTCTTGAGACACTAATTGCCCTTGACTTATTGGCAACTGTGTCTCATCATTATCCTGCACCTCGTGAGACGCTAGTTGCCGGTCCCCACCGTCATCTTCTTCAGACTGTGTTTGCTCAATAGGTTTGGAATCAGGGCACAATATCTCCTCATGTCCCACTTAAAGCGGCCTTGGCGAGAAAAAAGCTCGGAATATCCCAATGTGTGATTCCTTCTTTGCCCAGACTCTGCATGGTGGGAGGAAGGAGGATCAGGGTGAGGATGCGGTTGCCCAGACTCTTGGCTACTAAGACTGGACTTTGTGGAAGAGGGGGTGGTGCTGAACCGACTGGAACCATTATCAGCTGAAATCCAACCGACTACCTGCTCGCACTGGTGTGGCGACAAGAGTTGTGTCTTGCGCCACCCTGCAAACTGTGACATGAAGCAAGGAGTTTTGGATGACTTTGCTTCTTGGGCTCTGCCAGCAGGTACAGTTTCACCGCACCCAGAGCCATGGCCTCTGCGTTCACCATCAGCAGGACGCCAACTTCCCTGTCCTTTAGTGCTCACCTTGCGCATATGGTATAGTATATATGCAACTTGGTCACAACTACAGTACTGCAGATTTTTATTAACTGTATGATCAGAAAAATTTAAACGAATGTCCAATATTCTGAATGCGCAAACGTTATAAAGCAGCCGCAAATGAGGAACTGCGGCCTAAATTAACGGTAATAAATGTAATAACGGATGTCAGCTACATAGACTTTTGAACGTCAGACATATTTCACAATGGACTTTGGTCTTTTTGGAACAGAAACAATCTTTCTACCTACCTAAATCCTATCCCTATAGTTTAATTCCCTCCTTGGGCAAATTAAACTGCAGATGCAAATGAGGAACTGCGGCCTAAATTATCGGTATTAAATGTAACAACGGATGTCAGCTACATAGACTTTTGAATGGTTGGAATATGCTGTGCACCTAGCGTTACTAAAAGAGCACACTTGGGGGTTTTTTTGCCACCAAAAAAAAAAAATGTAGAAGGATTTAACAATGGACTTTTGTGTCTTTTGAACAATGATACTAACCCTGCCTATAGAAATTCTATCAATACGCAAATGTTATACAGCAAGATGCAAAAGAAGTACTGCGGGCTTAACAGCAGAAATTGTAGCAAAGTATGTCAGGTACATAGTATAAAGAGAGTATCCTACAGCATGCAGCAGCAGCAGCACATGTGGCATTAATGGCAGGCCACCTAGTGCTATTTTCACCACCTTTAAAAACCCCCAAAATAATAATATATTGCTTTGTGCCAGATACAATAGCACTTAAAAGGGCTTTTGGGTCTTTTTTGAGCGATTTCTATCCCTGCCTAGCGTGCTTCTCTCCCTACAGTGTATGTCCCTCCTTTCTGCAGCAGCGCATGTGGCGTTAATGGCAGGCCACATAGCGCTATTTTCACCACCTTTAAAGTCCTCCAAAATAATAAAATGTAGGTTTGTGCGAGATATAATAGCCCTTAAAAGGGCTTTTGGGTCTTTGTTTAGCAATTTCTCTCCCTGCCTAGCATGCTTCTCTCCCTACACTGTCTGTTCCTGCATGCAGCAGCTCTCCCTGTCTAACACTGGCCGGGTCACATGTCACCGGGTGCTTTATAGCACCCGGTGACATGTGACCCGGCCAGCCAATTAGTGTAATGCCAGTAGCTAAGATGGCTACTGGCATTACACTGAATGCCATCCCTCCCCGCACACTAATTATCTAATTAACGTGCGGGGAGGTGACTCGAGCATGGCGCTTGAGCACACGCGGTATTCGGCCAAACATGTTCGCTCAATACTAGTAAATACTTCAAGTTTTCTATTGTTTGAGACATTGCTAGTTGACTAGATTATGGCTGGGTTTCAATTCTAAATATATGTATTGATTTTGCATTCTGCTGCCGTAAGAAAGTACTGTCAACAATATGAAACTCTTGGCTGCACTTTTCTGATATGTCCCTCATGGTCATTTTATTATATATGGGCACTGTTCGAGAACACCCAAAACTGTAAGCACCTGAAGCATTTGTAAATACTCTGAGCATATCTTTCCAACAGATGTTTGCTCGCCACATGAATGCACACTATACCCAATCAGACAAAAAACAAATCTTAATTTCCATTGAATGTTTCTCTGTTGCTTTTGATATACCAGTTATGGTTATTTATGTTTGCAGTAGCACATGACAGTCTTCAAGAAATATTCTTGCC
>ONZH01029710.1:0-129212 GCA_900303285.1 Rhinella marina | reverse complement strand
CTCCTTATCAGATGTTATACCCCCTTATAAGCCCTTCAGACCCCCTTATCAGACCTCAGACCCCTTATCAGACCTCAGACCCCCTTATCAGCCCTTCAGACCCCCAATCAGCCCTTCAGACCCCCTTTATCAGACATCAGACCCCTTTAGACCCCCCCCTTATAAGCCTTTCAGACCCCCATCAGCTCTTCAGACCCCCTTTATCAGACTCAAGACCCCCAATCAGCCCTTCAGTCCCCCTTATCAGCCCTTCAGATTCCCCTTATCAGACCTCAGATCAGACTTAAAAAAAAAAAATAAATTAACTTACCTCTCCTGCTCAGCCGCTCCTCTCCTCTTTCCAGCGGCCTCCCGTTTTCTCTTCTCTTCTCAGGGCCCACGCTGCAGGAGGTCAGCGTCAGGTCAGAGTGCGCTCTGTACGTCCTGACGCTGCAGGCAGCCAGGACACAGCAGCGCGGGACCTGTGAGCCGGAGGAGGGTAAGTACAGCGCTTCACCCTACCCCCCCCTGGCCTGCCCGCCTCCTGCATACTACAGCACTACTGGCTTTGAAGGGACGGCATCGGCGCTGCCTGTGACCGATGCGCCCCTTCAAAGCCAGTAGCCTGACTACCAGCCGTAACATTCGGGGCTCTGGTCAAAACATCCGGGGCTCAAGCCCCAAATGTTTTGACCTGGCGATGCCCCTGGTCAGCATACCTGATAACAGCAGGGGGAGGGGCAATGTCTCCATGTTTGGAGAGCAGGAAATTGAGTCGGGAGGGGAGGGCTGTCATTGGCTGGCACACATCACATGACAGCCCCCAGCTCAGAGGCTGCAGCTCTGTCAGCGTACAGTGTGGGCAGGAGGGGGTGGTGATTTTTTGTTCTGCTGAGGTTCTCACACATTGCCCGCCAGTGCGGTCATTACCATACACATTGTATGATAATGACAGCACAGTGAGCATAGCAGGGCCAGCGCCTGCAATGTGTATTACAGGTGGTAATACACAATGCTAACATCTGATGTCATTATAATGCACAGTGTAAAATAATGACTGAGAGAAGGAGGGCCAGCGGCCAGCGATGTGTATTGGAGAGGGCTGCTGAAGATCGGGCTCTGCCGGCCCCCTGCCTATTAAAAGGCAATCTGGCCCACCAGGAGTTTCCCCGGTAAGGTGCATTGCCAATCCATCCCTGGGTTCAGGACAGGTGAGGGCATAGAGGCAGTTCCTAGGCCATGCCAACTAAGCGTGGTGTCAGAGGAACCCACCGATTCTTTGCTGTGTGTATCTGTTTGTCAATTGAGATGACGTTGAAAAGTGAATCAACAATTCCAGTACAACTGGATTGTTGGTCAAAATAAATACGACTGCTGGATGACAATGGCAGCTCTGGCCTGTTGCTGTGGCTACTACCCCTCCCCCCATCCTTTCTGCTGGTACTTGTGCCGGCTACAGCAACATTTTTTCAAAAGCCCATTCCTTTGGAGGGCCAAGGCAACTGTCTATTGACCATAGTGTATAACTGTATCGCTAATATTAATGAATTCTAAATGAATCAAATTCGTAATGAATTAATAAAAATTCTACCTCCAAATGAAATTTTGGAGATTCGATTCAGATGAATTGTGCAAAACTGTCCCTACCATTGTACATTTAAAATTCAATATACATACCAGTGAGGCAAACAAGGAAGGGCAGAAAAGGTGCACAGGTTCTCATGACCCTGCGCAGGCAGGCTTGCCCACAATGGCTTGCAGTCAGCCTGATAGCCACCCATAGGAGAGGGAGGGTTTTCTCTGGTTTATCAAGCACTATATTAACTCTCAAGAAGAGATGGCATTCTGAGCTCAGCCACTGATGCAATAGGACATGTCACAGACACAGAAATTAGAAACACAAGACAGCCCCCCTTTTAGGGTATTACAGGGACAGTGTTAGGGATTGGGAAGATATATTTTGTCAGATTCTGTCAGATTGAATTACTTTATATAATAGCAGGTTTTATCATTTAGGATAGGATAAGGGGAGTTTAGTGTATTGATGTGCTGTTACAGCCAGGTATGAGATGTTCCTATCCTGACTGTTTTGTGCTGCACATGCAGAAGCTAGCGTTTTACTTTCCAAAAAGCCTGTTGCAAATTTTCTACAGTTAATAAGCGTTACAAACAGATTCTATTTAGCACAGAATAGTGTACCTAATCTGACATATTTGTCATATTTGTCACAGTTTCTGTATATCATAGTAGTAGTTGGTGCAGTCTCAAAAAGCTGTGTTAGATCTAAGGAAAGCTCATGTGATAGCAGAAATTATGTGATCATTATTGATGGGAGCTCTGTGTGAGTATCTCCCATGTGGTATTTTTTTTCACAATGCTGACCATTATTGTATTGGACTGTTTTTGTATGTAATAATGCCCTAAAAAAATGTATATATTTGTATTGGACTCTACCCAACTATGAATTGTTTTCTATAAAGGGATAGGTGCATGATTGATGGAAAAAATAGAAATCAGATATAATATAGTATATGGCAATCTCTTTCTAACAAAGTCTTTCTTCCTATCATTGCTCTGCTAGATCTTCAAGACTGACAGCTCTGAGGAGATTAGATATGACTAGTGGCAGTTAATAGTGTATTATTGTATGTTTCAATGAAATCTGTTTTTATAACATCTCCTGATATTATAAAATGAGTTTCTGTCTGTCCGTCTGTTCTTTATGCAACGACCAAACGACTGGACCAATCTTCATCCAAATTGGCACACAGGTACACCAGGTGTCCGGGAAGTTTTTAAACCAGGTCTCAGCTCTCTAGGACTTACCGTTCCTGAGATATTCACAAAATATGACCAGCATTAGCCAATATTAGCCTTGAAGTCTTCTCTTCAAATCCCAACTGCATACACACAGTCACATACATACAGTTTTACTACAGGTTTCCATAACAATCCAGCGATATTTCTTCATCGCTGTAAGTCAGCATTAAAGGAAAAGCGCAGAGGAAGCTGGGTGAGAACAAGAAAGATTTTGGATATAGGTTTTTTGCTGTGTAGTAACCAGGCTGTTAATGAGAGGTAATTAGCAGCCAGCTGAGGAGCTCAGGTAAATATCTCCCCAAAACACAATTCAGTGCTTTCCTCCCACAGGCCTTGGAGCCACCTACTTCTTACACACGGTCACATGCAAACATATTTACTCCTGGTTTCCATAACAACCCAGCCATTTTTCTTGACTGCCATAGTCAACTTTAGGCTAGGGCTGGCACGACACACAGGGCACAACTACACATATGCATGTGTCGAGCGACATTGATGTCGCACCAATGTCGCGCAACAATTTTTATAATGATAGCCTATGGTGTGGCACTGCGACATGCGATATGCTACGACTGCAATGTGACAGTAGCAGAAAAAATCCATTGTGTCGGTCACAGCATGTCGCAGTTGCAACACCATAGCCTATCAATATTAAAAATTGTTGTCTGACATTGGTGCGACAAAATGTTGCGCGACACATGTAGCCCTAGAGTTAAAGGGACAGGGAGCTGTGGGAGGTCGTTGTTAAGGTGCAGGGAGCATTCTTAAAAGGGGAAGCTGCTGTGGGAGGTCCACTGTTAAAGGGGCGGGCACTGTGGAGGTCACTGTTAAGGGGGGCTGGGCCACTATTAAAGGGGGCAGCTGCTGTGGGGGTAACTGTTAAGCAGCAGGGTACTGTGAGGTCACTGTTAAGGGAACAGGGGTACTGTAGCAGTCAGTGTTAAAGAGACGGGTGCTGTGGAGTCTCTGTTAAGGGGGAAAGGAACAGTGGAGTCACAGATAAGGAGGTCAGTGTTTAATGGGGCAGGGTGCTGTAGAAGTCACTGATAAGGAAGCAGGCCCCTGAGGAGGTCACTGTCAAGGAGTAGGGTGCTGTGAAACTCATTGTTAAAGGGCCGAGCAGCTGTGAAGTCAAAGTAATAAGATGCTGCTGCAGAGGTCCATTTTAAGAGGTGGGGCACGATGGGGGGTCAGTGTTAAGGGGTACGGGCTGTGTTAAGGGAAGTAGATGGCTGTAGAGGTCACTGTATGGGGGGATTACTGTCGATATCTTTTAACGACACACAGAAACATTAAATGAAATGGATAAAATATACCCCGTGCAAAGCCGGGTCCTTCTGCTAGTACTTAGGGAGTTAGTTGTAGGTTATTATACTGTTTTTGGGGCATGTCATGTTGCGTTGAGGTTTATGTTGATGTTTACAATTAAAAAGTTTTTTTGTTATTTTTAAGTTACACAAAAGTGTGCTCCACCTCTCCTTGCTGGTAGAAAGGTGTTGCCCTAAGCAGGCCAGCCTTACTTACTCTCTTTACAATCATAGACACGATGCAAGAGCATGTCTGTGAAGAAACCAGAAGCTACAGCAGCCCAGTATGAAACTTGTCTGCTCTTCGTTTCTGGTGCCTGAGCCGCTGTGCAATCACAGAGGAGTCATACCTTATAGTCGAGTCCTCTTTAGATTGTCTGTTTTTTAGTGTGAGTGAAGCATCTTGCAGCGGCCACATAATGTTATGATTTTGTTTGGTGTTGGGACCTCTCATGGGCCACATAAAATGACCTGGCTGGTCGTATTCAGCCCCTGGGCCCTAAGTTTGAATATGTTTTACAAATTTTAGAAGGAGACATCAAAGCATAATTTTATAACCTGTAGAAAATGACAGCATGATAGGCCAAGATTTATTAAAACTAGTGTAAAGAAATTCTGGTTTAGATGTCCATAGCAACCACTCAGAATTCATATTTCATTTTCCAAAGGAGCGCTGAAAAATTAAAGGTAGAATCTGATTGCTATGGGCAACTAAGCCTGTTTTCCTTTAAAGCAGTTTTGATAAATTCCCCCCACCCCATATTGATAGAATTTGAACAATCCTCACTACAGATGAATTTTACAATTTTTTGAGTAGAGATTTACTTTAATGGAAAAGAAAATACACACCCTGAATACTCCTCCACAATCTATGTATTATGTAACATTCCTGGAGAGAGACAAAGGTGTGATTGTTTGAAGTAAAGTATTGTCTTTGTGGAAAGTATGTGTGCTAGCTAAAAGATAGATGAAATAGTTTGTTTAACAACCAAAGAATACAATGAATGTCTAACTTTACCAACACTTGGATTAGTAAGGGGAAAATCCCTGCCGCAGGAACAGTGCCCCACTCACTTTAATTACAGATCTATGTGTAGCAATACAGTAAGCCATTTAACTTTTGTGCCTTAAGAGGATTTCTATTCTAATGGCATCAACTATTCTTGAACTCGGTCTGGGTTGTTTAAATTTATGTAGCAGTATTGTATTGTTTAAAATTATTTCTAACTTAACTCCTCAGACAACAGATAGTTGAAATGGGCTTGTTAGTTCTCTTTGACAGCTGTTGCACAATCTAAACAATAAAGCTACTATTTCTGCATCATTTTGCAATGTTTTAACACAGTAAAAAGTTTGTTTCTATTGTTCATGTCATGAAAGACCTATGAAAACAAGGTAAAATAGGCATGTTAGTAATTAGACAATGCCACAATGAAACCATTAAGAAAATACATTTATTATACAATAATTGTATGTATTACAAAATCAGTCACTATTTTACAATTAACTGAAATTAAAGTTGCCCTCCTTGTTTCATTAAGACCCTCTGCAATCATCTGAAGGAATTCAATTTTCAAATGGCAATATAATGCAACAGGTAATATTTCCAAGGAAATTATTGGGGTGGAAGGGATGCAATGCTTGTGGCAGGGCTGTATTTATGTACCCGGTCTGAATACTCCCTTATCAGGCCCAAATGGAAAGAAGGTGCGGACAATATGAGGGACAGGGACAACTCAAGTAGGTGGGGATTAATACACAGACGTGGCAATACAAAAGTGGGGCAGTGTATTGTGCTACACTTTGGTATTTAATTCTGCAGCAGAACCAAATACCAAGGCATAGCAAAATATGCAGCCCCTGCTGAACCAATTACACAGTGCCCTACAATATTCCACCCAGCAGAAACCAAATAAAATAGCATAACACAATATACTGCCCCAGATGAACCAAACACCACTGGACAACACAATATGCTGTCTCAGCAAATATTCTTGTTGCACTGTGGTATTTGGTTCTTTTTGTAGTATTTTGTTTTGCATTTTGCTAATTGTTTCTGCTGAAGAAGTATATTGGATTGTAGAACCACATTCTGCAGTGCAGGACAAATATGGTCCCAGCAGATATAAAATATCACAATGCAGCAAAAAAATTGCCCCAACATCACAAAATGATATGATGAGATAAGATGTGGGTCACAGCAGCTAGCCAGTTCTACTGAACATACAGGGGAATACAGAACTACATACCTCTTACATGCAGTGATATATCCTCTGATACAGAAGTTATATTTCCTTATCTTCTCCTTTTTGGCCCAGAATGCCATGACAAATACTTTCAGCTGCATCTTCTCTCTGAAGAGTTTGCCACACAGATATATTTGATCCCTCACTTTTTCCTTCCTCCCTACCTTGTCAACACAAACTCCCCATCCTGGTGCCCCAACATTGTCATCAGCTGCCACCGCCAATATTGCACCCACTGTGTTCCCCAATGCCCCCAAATACTATATTGCTGAAAAAGTAGTGCCCCCAGTAATATAATAATCCTACAGAATGTCCCCAGTAGTAATATGCCCCTATAGTACCTCCAGTAATAGTAAGTCCCCTAGCACCCTCAGTAATAATGTTCACTAAAATGTCCCCAATAACTCACCCATTTTGTGCCCAGTAATATGCCTGTATATTGTCCCCCAGTCTCAGAAAATGATCTCAGCTACCTGCAGTTGAGATAGCGTGTGTGTGTGTGTGTGTGTATATATATATATATATATATATATATATATATATATACTGTATATGGTCATATACCGCACATACATAATAAAGGTTTTTAGATAGAGAAATGCCACCTTCCTAAAGCTGTGAAGCCTGTGGCTCAGTTACTAAGGGTTTTGCCTGGTTCGAGACTCGGCAGTGACAATTTGGATAAAAGGGGAATAAAATTTTTTTAAATACATGTACAGTCTATGGGAGCAGCAATCAAACGTTCGCATGTTAAAATTTCCTATGGTGACTTAAAATAAGTGAAAAGAATTGATAAAAGTTTGTAAAACCATAAAAAAATTAACATTTCTAAAAATGCAAATCAGCCACTTTCCCCATATTAATAACAAAAATAAACAAAAAATAAAAATCATTGTCATTGTTGCATTGTCATTGTCCTCTGGATCAACTTGTAGGAAAACAGGCCAAACTGGATGGACAGATGTCTTTTTTCAGCCTTAAAAACTATGTTACTATGTATGCACACAAAATGCCTGTACTGTTAAAATATAAATGTATTTATTCCGTATGGTGAACTCCATAATGGAAAAAAAAATCAAAACTGCAGATTCGCCATTTTTTTGTTGCCTCATTTCCCAAAAAACTGAATAAAAAATTATCAAAAAGGCATATTCCAAAATGGTATCAATAAAAAACTACAGATTGCCCCGCAAAAACCCCCCACCTATTTGGCTTGGCCACACCTTCTGTCAGTTTGGCTCCACCCACAACATGGAAATTTCAGTTTTTTCCAGGGCCACTTTGACTTCTCAATCCGCCCTAGGTTATAAACTTCCCAAGGATTTGGCTTTAAAGTCCCTGACATTTGAAGTCTTTGACCTTTTTGTATTATTAAATAATAACTATTCCCACATGTATCTTAA
The DNA here is from genome assembly GCA_900303285.1 of Rhinella marina. Classification (NCBI taxonomy): domain Eukaryota; kingdom Metazoa; phylum Chordata; class Amphibia; order Anura; family Bufonidae; genus Rhinella; species Rhinella marina. Next base: position 121,457 of record ONZH01029710.1, on the reverse strand, counting down.
ACCTTGATGGAGACTTACTAAGACAGGCATTGTGTATGTTGGTCTTAAAGTAGGTTTCCGAGATTTTTTAACTGATGACCTATCATCTGGATAGGTCATCAGTATCTGATTGGTGGGGTCCGACACCCAGGACACCGTCGATCAGCTGCTTCAGATGGGACCGTCGCTCGGAGTAGAGCCACACCCTTCTCTCACCTCATCAAGCTCATTGCCATACATTGTATAGGCAAAGCTGCAAGAAGGCTGTGTTACTACTGCGAGCGCTGGTGCCTTCTCAAACAGCTGAACGGTGGGGGGCGGACCTCCACCTATCAGATACTGAAGACCTATCTCGAGGATAGGTCATCAGTTAAAAAAATCTCTGAAAAGCCCTTCAAATTGTCCTATGATTGTGTAAGATGCATCACCATTATTAAGATGTACAGGCCTCGTAATAATTGTGGTGCATATTATGTGCTCGTGCGCCATAACTAAAATCTACTTTAGCCAGGAGTTAAATTTTAATGTGCACCAGAAAGTCCTGCCCACTGCCAACATTTTTCTGTGCCAAAAAAGTGGCATAGGGCCAAAATAAATCTCCCCTTTGGGCTTATTTAGACGATCATATTTATGTGTCAATGTTGCAGAACATTAATTCCAATGGGGCTGCAAAAGAAGAACAGTTCAGTGGCCCTGCAAAAAGATAGAGCATGTCCTATTCTTGTCCACAATTCCAGACAAGAATAGGCATGTCTCTCACAGGACTGGCCATGTGCGTCAATGCGGAACGCACAGGTTCAGTATGTGTTTTACGGATCTGAAATTTCTGACTGCAAAACATATATATGGGCTTCTGAATGAGCCCTTAGTCTGAGTTTTAAAGATGCATTGAAAAGACATATGATGAATTAGACCAGTAGCAGCTATAATACTAGTTTAAAGGGGTTACCCCAATGTCTAAAACATGCCCCCCATGCCGGGCCCCTCACATAGATTATACTTACCGCACTAAGCACAAAGACAGAGTAACAACAATATTAGAAAATTATGATGCTCACCACCGTCACTCCACTTAATAATGGCAGTGTATATTCAAAGTGCAGGATAGCTGGTGGCCAGTAGCAGTTAAAATGTTGTAAACTTACAGTAGGCAGTCTTGAATTGTGCCAGATTTATCAGAGTGACTGATGCAGAATGATAAATCTGCACATATTTAGACTGTCTAGTCTAGCTTTACACCACCTAGTTGTTGACGTAGCTTACCTCAGGAAATGCATCAAGTTTTTGGCTTTTTTTTTCGTTTATGATGTTGCATCCAAGCCATGGCCCTATCCACAGAGCCAAAAAGTCTAGAAAAGTCTTTAACACTTAATACATGTGGTGCAATAACATGCATGTCATTTTTTGGGGGTTGCAAAATGAGTCAGAATTTTGGACAATTGTGTAATTTAGAAATGCCAAACCTACGTACTGGTAGACATTTGCAAGTAATTCTTTATAGAGACCTCTGCTAGAAAACCATGGATGTTGCCTCTGTGTTGGCCACAAAATATTTCACAATGGAAACACATAAAAAAGATACTGATTTGCATGGTTGCAAGAACCTCAGTATTAGGGCTCATGCACACGAGCGTGTGCAGTCAGTGCCCGTGCTGTGGACCGTAATTTTGCACTGACAGTGGGGCCGCCGGATTCAGATCGCGGACCCATTCATTTGGATGGGGTCCACAATCCGCATCCGAGGGTCCGCACCGCAAAAAAGTAGTGCTTGCGCTACTTTTTTGCAGTGTGGAGACACGGCCAGAAATACCACGGAAGCACACCGTAGTGCTTCCGTGGTGTTCCGATCCGGTGCCTCCGCTCCAACATCTCCCTGATTGCGGGACCTCTTGAAGTGAATGGGTCCGTGATGCTGACTGCACACGGTCGGTGCCCATGTATTGCGGACCCGGCATATGCGGGCCGTAATACAGGCATGGGTCTTCACCGGTCGTGTGCATGAGCCCTTACTCTGCAGAAAATAAAGGATTAAAAATCTATTAATTCAAGGTGGAGCTTTTGTGTTATCTATAACAGCAATGGGGCTAGAATAATGCTGCAAAGAGACCAAGTCTGTTAGAAATAGGCACAAAAGATTGCTCCAACCAACAGCCAAGGAATGAATGAAGACACCTAAGCACCACTTCTTTATCAGCCTTGCACACCAATCCTCTATTTGGTTTTCTCCATTTTTAATGACTACCTTGCTATGTAAGTATTGCATCCTTCCTCATGGAACAAGTTATTTCTCTTCTGGTTTCCGAAGAGCCAATTTTGTATTTGTGCCTAAACTCATCTGGGAACAGATGGATGTGAATTATTTTAAGCTTTTTTTGTGTGTGGGCTCCATACACTATGAATATGCATTTAAATGAATTTGCCCAGGCTCTGCTTTTGTGCTGCTGGAATTTATATGATCCAGTGCAGCGAAGGGTGGAATAGCTGGAGTGAATGATGGTTGAAAGCAAGAATAATTGTTCCCTGAAAACTGTTTCAGTCACAGTATAATTTTTATTCAGTTGAATCAGTTATGCATAATGAGGGAGATTTATTAAAACCGGTGTAAAGTAGAACTGGCTTAGTTGCCCATAGCAACCAATTAGATTCTACCTTTCATTTTTCAGAACTCCAGTTGGAAGATGAAAGGTGGAATCTGACTGGTTGCTATGGGCAACTAAACCATTTGTCCTTTACATCAGTTTTTATGTGTTTGTATCTCAAGTATCTGGGAGAAATCACAACCATATCAGTACAGTATTGAGTGGTTTCTATTATGAACGCCTACACACTACTAAGTTAGGGATATTTGGCTTGTGGGTGAAATTTCAGGATGAACCTAAAATGCACTCTAACCTTTACATTTGAACCTAATGTGACCTTCTCTAAAATTTTGAATGCACATGTCATCTATTGAATGTTTCAGTACTTTTTGCACAACTTGCTGTTCTCTAAACGCACAATTCACAACAGGTGTTTGATCCCCATAAATCACCCAATAAATTTTATGGTTTAATTAGCATGGTATTTAAATAGTTCTCCTTGTCATGCTTTTCACATTTTGACATCATGAGACCAAGATGACACCTCACAATTGATCAACAGTACCTCGCCATTGCAAGGCTTCAAGCAGGATGTTCTTAGACAGGAAGTAGCCACTGAGATTAGAGTGTCACAGAGTGTCATCAGCAGGTTGAACCAGATTGATGAATGCCACACAACGTCCAGTCACATTTAAGGGCAGGTAAGAGACACCCAAGTGTCAACGTCAGACCATTTGAAAATCGTTTGACATCAGTGTGGTGTGCATGCTAGACAACCTGCAAGGGTACCTGACCACAGCTATGCTTCAGCCACTATTGTCACCAGACGTGCCTTTGGTGGTGGTGGTGGTGTTACCAGTGTGGGCAGGTGTGTCTAGTCAATACAGAACTGCCCTATACTTTGTGAATGGTACAGTGACAAGCCCATATTACTTGAATAACATCACTAATCCAGTCATTGTGCCTCTGCATGAACAACACAGGCCTAATTTCATCTTCATGGATGAAAATGCGCCAGCTTATCGAGATCGCATCTTTAAGAACTGCTGCTGGAGACTAGGGTACCTCAAATGGAGTGGCCAGCACTTTCTCCAGACCTAAATCTCATTGAAAATCTATGGGATCATCTGAGTCGCCATGTAGAGGCTCGTAACTCTGTACCCCAGAACCTCAATGACCTGATGTCCCCACTGCAAGAAAAGTGGGATACCATGCCTCGGCAGACAATAAGTCAACTTGTGAACAGCATGAGATGTCGTTGTCAAGCTGTAATTGATGCTGAAGGCCACATGACAAGTTATTAAAGGGAACCTGTCATCTCCGAACACCCCTGAACTAGAGTAAGCGGGTGTATAGTGTAAGTGATGCTGAATCCGAATATGTAATTTTTATCTTCGTACTCACTTGCATTCTGACGCTGTGCTCTGACAAACCTGCAGTAAAATGCACTCACTGGACTCCAGTGCTCACTCACACAATGGAGAGGGACTCAAAGAAGAGTCCAGTGAGTGCATTTTACTGCAAGTTTGTGGGAGCACAGCGTGGGAATGGAAGTGAGTATGAAGATAAACTTACATATTCTGATTCAGCACCACTTACACTATACAACACTTACTCTAGTTCAGGGGATGTTTCGGAGATGACAGGTCCCTTTAAGATATTGATATTCTTTGTGGGTTATAACCCACCACTGTTGTTTGGCTGTTGTTTCAATAAACTGTTGGGGATGAGGAAATCACCATTGCATGCTTCTACTTAAATAATTACTTTCATTATATAATATCACTGTAGCGTGAACTTTTTACGTTTTCCATAAATTTCAACTGAAAGCCAAATATCCCTAACTTTTTGTGAGTAGTGTAATTGCACCAGTTACTGGTGTGCCATAGTAAAAGTTACTGTAGACAGTATATTAAACTAAAAGCAGAAACTATAGAAGCCTGAGTAAACCAGTCAGGGTTTATCTTAAAACCTAATGGGGTATTCCTATCAGGGACATTGATGACATTTCACTAGGATCTATTTTTCATTGTGTTTTAAGGTAAAAATGCTAATCAAATGGAATCATTCAGTAAGTGAGAAAGGGCGGTATGAGCATTGTTTAGTTACTTAAGGGTCCTTTACACCAGGGCTGTGGCGTCGGTAAGCCAAAGCCCGACTCCGACTCCTCAATTTCCCCTCACCCCGACTCCGACTCCCGACTCCGACTCCTACTCCCTCATACATGAGCATGTTTAAGTGATAACTGTAAAAACAAATTTGCATAAAATCAGTAGTACAGATAAGTCATGACAAAAACAGTTTGTAATCTATCAGGCTTCTCTAGGTACAGCTCACTAGAGGTTCAGCAGAGGTTCAGCACATGGGGGGGCGAAACATACTTGAGTGGGCCCCCCCCCACTTATTGGCTTCCCAAACGCACGTTTCCAACTTCACAGGCACATACTACTAGTTGTGGTTATAATACTGTATTAGCAAGATGACTATATAAACTGCTAGATCATCTATGCTGTTAAGTACAGTACAATAGACTTTCTACATACCCTACTCTAAATACTCTACCACATAATGCAGTAAAATATAGGATTAATAGGAGTAAAAAAGGGGACTCCTATGTTAAAGGAAATCTGTCCCCAGCTTTTACATCACTAAACTAACAGTCCCTTGCCCCCATCAGACCTCAGATCGGCTTAATGTGCCCCATCAGACCTCAGATTAGCGTATTGTGCCCCCATCAGACCTCAGATCAGCGTATTGTGCCCCCATCAGACCTCAGATCAGCATATTGTGCCCCCATCAGACCTCAGATCAGTGTATTGTGCCCCATCAGACCTCAGATCAGCAGAATGTGCCCCCATCAGACCTCAGATCAGCAGAATGTGCCCCCATCAGACCTCAGATCAGCAGAATGTTGCCCCCATCAGACCTCAGATCAGCTGAATGTGCCCCCATCAGACCTCAGATCAGCAGAATGTGCTCCCATCAGACCTCAGATCAGCTGAATGTGCCCCCATCAGACCTCAGATCAATAGAATGTACCCCCATCAGACCTCAGATCGGCTTAATCTGCCCCCATCAGACCTCAGATCGGCTTAATCTGCCCCCATCAGACCTCAGATAGGCTTAATGTGCCCCTATCAGACCTCAGATCAGCGTATTGTGCCCCATCAGACCTCAGATCGGCTTAATGTGCCCCCATCAGACCTCAGATCGGCTTAATGTGCCCCCATCAGACTCCATAATGGAAGCGCTCACTTGTATTCGCCTGATTGTACTAAGGCCATCCCTGCTGGGCCCCCCCAGAGGTATTGGGCCCGGAGCATCGCCCCCTCCCCTGCCCCCCCCCCAGTAGCTACGCCTCTGGGCCTGATGTATGAAAACTGTCTAGGTCTAAGACTTTTTTTGTTGCCCATAGCAACCAATCAGAGCTCCCTTTCATTTCTCCAGAGCACTATATGAAATGAAAGGGGAGCTCTGAATTGGTTGCTATGGGCAACAAAGAAACTTCTACACCTAGACAGTGTTCATACATAAGGCTCTAGGTGTTTTACATCAGCAGATAGAAGCCATGAGAGCAACTAACCTCTCCAAACATGAGCTCAGAGGAAACATAAAGCATACAGAGAGAACATGCACTGGACATAAAGGGCGGCACACAGTCATCTCAACTAAAAAGCCTAAATCCTTAGATCAGGAATAGAACAGACATTTATAGGACATTTCATCATTTTCACAAATTCTTATAAAAATATATTCAGCACTTATTGCACTGAACTAAATGTACTAATTCATTATATATTTTAGGAGTCGGAGTCGGTCCATTTTATACCGACTCCGACTCCACCAAAATGGTGACCGACTCCGACTCCACGACTCCGACTCCACAGCCCTGCTTTACACGGGCCGAGAATTGCACAGATTTACGCTAATGAGCGTTCATATTACCGCTCGATGATCGGGCGTTGTAAATGTATCCCGGATTACCCGATGAACAAGCAAAATGCTCATTCATTGGGTAGTCAGATCGTTTGTGTGCGCTCAAAAATGATTGTTTACCGGCACAAGATCGTGCCACTTAAACACAAGTCCTTATGGGGAAGAGCGATGGTATTAGTGATTGCTCCTTCCCTACAATCTGCTGTAATATTGTCCCATATAAAGGGACCTTTACCATTGCTCATCCCATTCTGTGATGTGTTACCTAGTAATTTCTGTCTTTTATCAATGTAATTGAACATTGTGCAGGAAATATTTGTTATATAGTGTTCACAACCACATTCTTTGTACATAAAAATGAAACGCATGTGATTATTATAAATTGTAGCTGCTATCTCATTTAACATTTATAGCGTTATAAAGCATCAGCCAATCAGTGGAAATTAGTTGTGTAAGCAAAGACGCCTCTCGAACAATGCCTTCCATTTAGCTAGTAAGGCTCGGACAACTTATTTTAGTGAATAGTGGCCTGAATTACATGTCTAATTAAGGTCAGGAAATGTGTAATTTTTTCTCAGTGACTCACTCCATAAGCAGGGTCAAAAACTTCTAATACATAATATTAATCAACGCAAGAGTGTGCAATTAATGATTGGATTACAACATAAGCATAGGTCTACGGTAGCAATAAGGAACAGGGCTATCAAGTTATGCTGGTTTGTTATTATAAGCATTCATTATTTTGTCATTAGTCTTTCCCACATTAAGAAAAACAACAACCAAAAAACAAAACTGGACTTCTCTGACTCCTTTAATCTTCAATGACCTTTCATTATGCCGTATGTAGAGGGCTTACTGGATGACAAATATGGTATATTGTACGCACTAGAATAAGACTAGCTGTATAGAGATTTACGGATCTGGAAGGAAAATCTGTTTGTGTGTACATTCCTCAGCCATACTCAGCCAAACCCACCAACAACAGCAGGTTTGTATGCAGCTCCAATGTGTATGGGACCTCCCGAATCTCCCCCAGCCGATGATGTTGAGGAAGAGAAGGATGGGGTGAGATTAATATTTTCATCTGATCCTTTTGTTCTCTTAGGATATAAGCCACCGCCATAAGTGTCTGACAGCAGCTTTCTCCACTCATCCAACATGTATCGTGTATTAATCAGTCAGGAGAGAGCTGCCTGCCAAACAATTTCTACTGAATAGGATTATTTTTCTGCTATTGTCAATATGATAAAGGTGGCACATTCAATTTGGACACTTATATACAGTATATTATAAAAATGATGTACTGTGGTCTATTTACAGAGTTGTGTAAAGCAACAGCCTCTTCAAAAAGGGATACTACCATCAATATTTTAGTCACACATTAAAAACTTGTATGTGAGCATTCAATGAGGAATTTATCAGAGACAGTTTTTTTTTAATGCTGGTCTTTGTTATCTTCTGTGCCACCAGTGGATGCATACACTTCATCATAAATTAGGCGTGTCCTCCAGCAGTCCATGTGGACTAAACTAAAATCTATGCCAGGCACTAGATGGCATTGATTTCAATAATCATTTATGTAAAAAAAACTGGCAGTAATAATGATAACAGCGCTGGGGCAGATGGCCCTGCCCACACTCCACACCCCATCTCCTTTTCAGAAAGTGGTGAGTGCAGCATACAAATGCAATTTCCGCCTAGATTTAGACACAGTGGGGTAGAAGTATCAAAACTGGTGTAAAGGAAAACTGGCTTCAGTTGTACATGGGCGAGGTGTTATCAGTGATTGATAACATTCTCTGTAGAGCACTCGAGCATCACCAAGTGTTTTACCAGAGCACAAGAGCACTTTGGTGCTCGATCAACACTAGTTATCAGGGATCATAGTATTCTCTGTGTAAGTGTGTATACAGAGATAGCTTTCAGTCACTGATAGTTGTACACAGGGAACTGTTATCAGTGATTGATAGCATTCTCTGTGTAAGTGTGTATACACAGATAGCTGTTGGTCACTAATAACTGTACACAGGAGAGGTGTTATCAGTGATTCATAGTATTCTCTGTGTAAGTGTGTATACAGAGATAGCTTTCAGTCACTGATAGTTGTACATAGGAAGCTTTTATCAGTGATTCATAGCATTCTCTGTGTAAGTGTGTATACATAGATAGCTATCAGTAACTGACAGCTATACATGGGGGAGGTGTTATCAGTGACTGATAGCATTATCCATGTAAGTGTGTATACATAGAGAGCTGCCAGTCCCTTGTAACTGTACACAGGGGAGTTGTTATCAGTGATTGATAGTATTCTCTGTGTAACTGTGTATACATAGATAGCTGTCAGTCACTGATAACTGTACACAGGGGAGGTGTTATCAGTGATTCATAGAATTCTCTGTGTAAGTGTGTATACATAGATAGCTGTCAATCACTGATAACTGTACACGGGGGAGGTGTTATCAGTGATTGATAGCATTCTCTGTGTAAGTGTGTATACAGAGATAGCTGTCAGTCACTGATATCTGTACACAGGGGAGGTGTTATCAGGGATTCATAGTATTCTCTGTGTAAGTGTGTATACAGAGATAGCTTTCAGTCACAGATAGTTGTACACAGGGAGCTTTTATCAGTGGTTGATAGCATTCTCTGTGTAAGTGTGTATACACAGATAGCTGTTGGTCACTAATAACTGTACACAGGAGAGGTGTTATCAGTGATTCATAGTATTCTCTGTGTAAGTGTGTATACAGAGATAGCTTTCAGTCACTGATGGTTGTACACAGGAAGCTGTTATCAGTGATTGATAGCATTCTCTGTGTAAGTGTGTATACATAGATAGATGTCAGTAACTGATAGCTATACATGGGGGAGGTGTTATCAGTGATTGATAGCATTATCTGTGGAACATGTGTATACATAGACAGCTGCCAGTCCCTGGTAACTGTACACAGGGGAGTTGTTATCAGTGATTGATATAATTCTCTGTGTAAGTGCGTATATAGATAGATAGCTGTCGGTCACTGATATCTGTACACAGGGGAGGTGTTATCAGTGATTCATAGTATTCTCTGTGTGTGTATACATAGATAGCTTTCAGTCACTAATAGTTGTACACAGGGAGGTATTATCAGTGACTGATAGCATTCTCTGTGTAAGTGTGTATACAGGGATAGCTGTCAGTCACTGACAGTTGTACACAGGGAGGTATTATCAGTGACTGATAGTATTCTCTGTGTAAGTGTGTATACAGGGATAGCTGTCAGTCACTTATAGTTGTACACTGGGGTGTAGCTATAGGGGGGTGCAGGGGTAGCAGTCGCTACCGGGCCCAGGAGCCTGAGGGGGCCCAAGCTGAACTCTTGCACCAGGGCCCATGAGGCTATAGCTACGCCCCTGGTTGTACACAGGGAGCTGTTATCAGTGATTGACAGCATTCTCTGTGTAAGTGCAAAATTATAAGTCTCTTAATTATTAGATATGTGTTTGACTAAAATTAGCAGTTTTGTTTTATTCAATAAACTACTGACAAAAATTTCTCCCTAATTCCAGGTAAATATAAAATGCCTTTTTGAGATAAATAATTTCCGCTATGTAAACCATTAAGATAGGTTCCACACCATTGTATTGCTGCTGTTTTGTGTAACCTCAGAATACACAATAGCAAACTTGAATGCTCCACAAGATGTCTTATCCATCTGATATAAAGAGTTAATGTTCCTATTCTTGTGAAATGGCAAATTCCTAACCATACACTTATCAAATGGGTTCTGTCCGTATCTGACATGCCATTATTTCCTGGCACTTTTACAGATTATGGATTTTCCAAAGCAGAATATGGTTGCAGCGTCACCAAATAGTTTTGATCACATGGAATTTCTCATTTAAAATTGTAAATTGTTTAGTGGCAGGTAACATTGTGCTTTATACACAAGGGACTGATGAAAGACACAGATGAGAGTAACATGTTCTGGACAAATTAGGTGTTACAACACTATACCAGATGGTACACACACATTGTCCTAAACTGAGATAGATATTAAGACTTAAAAGAACTAAATAGCTGCTAATAGCATGAATGCCTTTTTCAATAAGATTGTTTTATTGTTTTCAACATTTTGCAAAAAGAAAACAACTCCCCTCCCCATTCCCCAGCAACAGCCCCCCAAGTCCCTCTTTCTGCTGGAAGTGCGTCCTATAGAAATTCATCTTCCATAAATGTACATAAGAGGCACCGGCTCTAGAAAGGGAGATCCACTATTTCCAGGAAGGTTTGTCTCCAGGGAGCAGATTTCATCAAGAAGGATTCTTGTCTTCAAGAGTGTCAGTGATAGCAGCAGACCAGCACATAACTACTCTCAGCATAGTAATCAACTTCCATCAGATCAAACCCATAAAGGGTTGTCCGAGTTATTAAAAAATAAAATTATAGTACTGTAAATCTGATGGGTAGCAATATATAACTAAGTTAAGCAAGTTTTAGCCAAAAAAATCTATATTTCCTCATTTCCCTGGTTCTCTTCTGGCCTTTGTTTACCTGCAGTAATAACAATCTCTGCCCTCCCCCTTCCTGCTATGCAAAGGCAGTGAATACAAGAGCTGGCCTGAGTGACATGTCTGCTGGAATACTCAGCAGCATGTCGTATGTGTAGGACTACAAGTCCCAGCTGTACAATGACACTGCTGATACACACAAGGTCTTCCCCCTACCTTTCTTGTACAATACAATACTTTGCATCTCCTCCAGATCAGCTCCAGTATCAACTCTGTGTCTGTAGGGTGAGGAGGGCAGATCCTGTGTCTCTTTACATCTGCAGCTGCTGTTGTAAAGCCTTTAGTGTGTTCTGGCTGAAGGGGTTAATGTTTTATCTGAAAGAATACAAGGAGAGCGCAGATAGCAGCACGGCAGAGCAGGGGGCGTGGCCAGCACAGTGACGTCTGGTGTACAGGCTGTTATCTCTTGGTGCACGAATACAAGATTAGCAGGGAGGCAAGCTTAAATCACAGGTCATGTGACCCTGAGTGAAATCTGATAAACCAGCAAGTTTAGAAGCGGAAAGTGTATGGAAAAGCTGTTGTATTTAACTAGTTAGAAACATACAAAGGACAAAAAAATAACTCGGACAACCCCTTAAAATATTCATCTTTTCCACAGAGGAATAGTTACAGAACCAGAGGCATAAGCATAGCATAGAGTAGAGAAGAAGAGCCACCTATCAACCTCACCCTCTGCTTCAGTACATGAAAGATTACCTTGTGATAAATTCTGCTAAGATCGGGGGATCTGGATCTTTCCAGTAGCAATCAATTTGCGGGCCAAATAAAGGAGGCTGAAAATGGCCAAATCATTGCTATACTGTGCGAGTCTGGTTATCACAATAGTACCTCATGTAAGAAATCCAGTTATAATGTACAAGAAACAGTGGCGTAACTAGAGGTCTATGGGCCCCAGAAACTTTGAATTTGGGGCCCCCCATCATCCGCCAACTATAGGTTTGAATGTGTTGAATGCGTTGTAGTTAAATATTAAATAGGAGGTAGATGTTTAATTTTTTTTATATATATTTCAATTTTTTGCGCCCTTTTTATAGATTCCATTTTTGCCCCCTTTTTATACAGGGTGGGCCATTTATATGGATACACCTAAATAAAATGGGAATGGTTGGTGATATTAACTTCCTGTTTGTGGCACATTAGTATATGGGAGGGGGGAAACTTTTCAAGATGGGTGGTGACCATGGCGGCCATTTTGGATCCATCTTTAGTTTTTTCAATGGGAAGAAGGTCATGTGACACATCAAACTTATTGAGAATTTCAGAAAAAAAACAATGATGTGCTTCGTTTTAACGTAACTTTATTCTTTCATGAGTTATTTACAAGTTTCTGCCCACTTATAAAATGTGTTCAAAGTGCTGCCCATTGTGTTGGATTGTCAATGCAACCCTCTTCTCCCACTCTTCACACACTGATATCAACACCGCAGAAGAAATGCTAGCACAGGCTTCCAGTATCTAGTTTCAGGTGCTGCACATCTCGTTAATATCACCAACCATTCCCATTTTCTTTAGGTGTATCCATATAAATGGCCCACCCTGTATATTCCATTTTTGCCCCCTTTTTAAGTTTTCAATTTTACCCCTTTTTATATATTCCATTCCCCCTCTTTTACATATTCCATTTCCCCCCTTTTACATATTCCATTTCCCCCCTCTTTACATATTCAATTTTTGCCCCCTCTTTATATATTCCATTTTTGCCCCCTTTTATATATTCCATTTTCCCCCTTTTTTACATATTCCATTTTTGCCCCCTTTTTACATATTCCATTTTTGCCCCCTTTTAATATACTCCATTTCCCCTTTTTATATATTCCATTTCCCCCCTTTTAATATACTCCATTTTCCCCTTTTTATATATTCCATTTTCCCCCCTTTTTACATATGCCGTTTTTGCCCCCATCATATTTTAGCCCTTACTAAATATATATTGATTTTTGTCCCCACTCTGTATATATTTCATTTTTTTACCCCTATATAATTTCATGTTTTTACCCCCATATGGCTGGCTGGCGGCCCCCCCCCCTTTAATAATCCAGACGGTGCCGCATTGCCAGAGTGCCCCCAAATGTGCACACGCTCAGACAGACACACACACAAAAAAAAAATACTTACCTAGTCTCTGCTGCGGACTTGTTCGCGCCTTCTTCTCCTCACGTAATCCCGTCGTCCTGCGTACTCAGCATCACCCCGCCAGCCAGTGTGATCCCGCGAGACACGTGACCCAGCACCAGGTCTCGCGGGATCACACAGTGGCCGCTCGCAGCGCCGGAGAAGGTTATGGGGTGGGGACGGGACGGGGGCCGTGTTTTTATAGGGACAAGCAGGCTGTGTAGTGTTGTGCAGTGCGTAGCACTGTGCATTAGCGCTGCGCCACTGGCCTAAAACAGAGAGGGCCTCATGAAATCCATTCCTACAGAGATTCAGCTGAAGCTCATATTAAACTGTAATCAGGATCATAATCCCTGACCAGTGGAGCAGAGAGGAGGATGAGGTGGCTCTTTACCTCAGTGTTGTGAACTAACTTGTCCTGCAGTGTTATTAGGACAGGTTTTTGGTGTACTAATAGGACAGCGGCCATTTTGTTTCTCCTAATGATTGCTCCCCAGACAAACCATTATAACTAATGAAAGGCTTACACATTTCAGGCATCTTTATGCCCTTAGTCATGGGCTTCCTTTTTACTTCTAGATACTGAAATTTTTGATCATTCTTACTGGCAAAAATGAACCAACTCCGTGAAGTTGGATTTAATTCTGGACTTTGATTAGGCCATCCCAACATTTAAATGTTTACCCTTAAAACATTCCAGGGTCATTGTCCTGCTCAAAGGGTGTCCTCCGTTCCAGTTTCAAATCTCCAGCAGACTGAAACAGGTTTTCCTCAAAAATTGGCCTATATTTACTGCCTTTACACTCCTTTAATCCTACCATTTTTCCAGTGCCTGCTAAAGAAAATGAAAATGGTGTTCTTGGGGTGATGGGAAGTATTTGGTTTGCACTGCTTTTAGAGTTTACTTTGATGGTCAACTTCCATTTTAGTCTCATCTGACCAGAGGACCTTCTTCCATGTGTCCGGAGGGCACCTTGGTCCTTTGGGACACTACAGCGGTATAGTCTTACCAAGTAACATGTCATGTCTCCAAACCACAGGTCATTGCTGGGTCTTGTCCTGCGTCACCACTAAGGCCAGTGGCCACAGAAGTGCACTTCACCCTTTCTGGATGTGTACATTTCTATATTTATGTTTTAAATTTGAGCATGTTATACTAAAGTATTAAAGGTTAAAGAAGAACTCCCGCAAAAAAAAATTATTCTCTGACCTGTTAGAAAGGTGCATGATGTAATCTATAGTGAATGTAATCTTCTTATCAGAGACTGTATTTGTGAGTTTCCCCTCTCTTCTAATTCTAGCTGGGTCATGTAACCAACTCCCTGACCTCCAACTGACCCAGGACAGGAAGCCAGTTACTGCTCTATTCATTCCTGTGAGACTGAAACTGAGGCTCCCATAGGAATACATAGAGAAATAGACTTCCTGTCCACACATAAGTCTCTGTGTGAGTTGGTGAGTCTGATTGCTGGTCACATGACACAGATAAGAAACTTCAGGATTATATAAGTCAAAAATACAGACACTGGTAAAAAAATGACATTCACTACAGATTATATCATGTACATTTCTAGCAGGACATGGAATAAATTTTTTTGCGGGAGTTCTTCTTTAAGTTTTACTTGATACAAGATACAATTTTTGGGTTTTGCCCTCTGTTCTGTTCCCCGCTTCTTGTGATAGTACTCCAAACACTGCTCCCTAAAGGTTTCTTGCAACCAGCAGCCTAGACCTCTGGGTGAGAAAGCAGACGGTATACAAATATGTAGGCTACTAACACTTCTTCGGGGCCAGCATTTTAATGTGGAAAACAGCAGTAAAGATGTCAAGCGTTGTATCAGGACCAGCTGAAAAACTTGGATACTGAGTGAAAGTCTTTCTTGAATGATTGAAGGTCAGGATTTGGTTACACGAGTAGGTCTCCAGTTTCAGTTTGAAGGTGAGCTCAATATATTACATCATTACACGTGCAAGATTTGTTTTATCATTTGTAGATTCACAGTGTTATATTTAGTAAAACCATTTCAACTTCTTTCTGATTTCCACAAGCTTATGTTTTATGTTTGTATAGAATTCGGTGTTTGTAATGTTTTCAAGGATATTCTAAGCCACTGTTCAGATTTGTGTCCTGGCCTCTGTTCACAAAGAAAGGCACATCGCTTTACCGGATCTTAACCCCTTCTGACCAGCACAGTACATGTACGGCACTCTGATCGGGGGGTGTAGAAGCTGCGCCTGCACTATCAGTGCCAGGCGCCTGGCTATTACTCATTGCCGAGCCCCTGCTGCATACACCGGCATTGTTGAATACACTGATGCCGGCACATTAACTCCTTGTATGCTATGGTCAACACTGACTGCAGCATATGCAGCGTTTGCAGAGGGAGGGTGCTCCCTCTCCGACCCCATTGGTCCCCGCGCTGCGGTAATGGGGACCTGATGGCTGCTATGGCAGCTTGAAGCCTTACACTGGCATCGGAGCCTGCCAGCTATGGAAGCCTGTGAGATCTAGCCCCCCAGGCTGCGTCTCATAGGCACACTGTCAGTGTATTGCACTGACAGTTAAAGCATTACAATACACAATATATTGTAATGCATTGTAGAGGGAATCATACCCCCAAAAGTTGAAGTCCAATAATGGGACAAAAATATAAAGTAAAAAACAAGTGAAAAAAGTGTTTTACATAAAAAATAAACGTTTCAAGTAATAAAAATGTCCCTTTACCATAATCAGCTCGTATAAAATTGAAAAAAAAAATTTGCATCCAATCCACAAAAAATGCGGATCAAAAATACATTTGTGTGACAAAATACGTATGGGGACAAAACGATCAGTAATGCAGTTGTTTGTCCTCATACAGTTTTCATTTGTAGGCAGCACATTCCCTCTTTACACAGTGCTATCTGCTGCCGATAAGTATTTCCAAAATATGTCATCACCCGCCAAACTTGGCACTTAGCTCAATCTGTGTTATATGTAAGGTTGGAGATCGCGTAAAACTTGCAAACTTTAAAGGGAATGTATCGCTTATATTTTTTTCAGTAATTGAAACCAGATTGTGAGACATTATTTTTCTAGTCCCCTTTAAGAAGGTTGGAAATGACTCATATCTATGAAGCCTAACAATTTCTATCTAACCTACAGCTTGTTTCTAGAGGAAGCCAAAACTAACTCATCAGCCTCACACTGGAAAATCCTTCCACATTCCACAATCAGGCATATTTTCTCATTTATCCTGGCAATTAGAAGTGTCAGGACCGTTAGTTGTAAGAGAGCCATGTTGTCCTATTACAGATTCACTTTTTGATTTTGCCATTATTCCCTCATGCAGTGTTCAAGTACATATGCAGGAAGGAGATAAGCGTGTTTGTACATAATAAATGTGATATCTTGCTTCAATCTCTCCGGTATCCCTGCTTTTTCACATTGTAGTTCCGCGATTTATTGTAGATGAAGGGAAGGACAAGCATTCATCAGTAACACTCACAATAACATTACAAGTTTGAGCTGTTTCACACGAGCGTTTACAGGAAAACTTTGGGTAAATGTCTAGATTGAAATATAAATCCTTGGCCTTCCATACAATTATACATGTAGCGATGTACATAGGAAAGATAAATATCAGGAGGTAATGGTTCCCGATGCCTTTTTCATGATTCACATAGAGAGAACACCGCTGTGCTGGTTCAATGAGGAAAGGAACAGGGCAGCTTTCAGAAGTTTTTTTCTTCTAGGCTTCCTGCACACAACCACAAACTGGTGTAAAGTAGCACTGGCTTAGTTGCCCATAGCAACCAATCAGATCCCACCTTTCATTTTCCAAAGGAGCTGCGAAAAATGAAAGGTGGAATCTGATTGGTTGCTATGGGCAACTAAGCCAGCGCTACTTTACACCAGTTTGATCAATCTGCCCACTGTCCATGTGTATCCCCCAATTTTCGTGAGGCCCACTGTTAAAAAGCCTATTATTGTCCAAGCGACTGACAAGAGTAGTACAGGTTCTATAACTTGTATAACTTGCAGCCTGGCCACATGGATGCAGACAGATGCAGACCATAGAAATGAAAGGGTCCGTATGGGATCTGCAAAATATGCGGATCGGACACAGACCAAAAATATGAGGCTTTACAGAGTCCTAATGGTCAGTGTGTGGTCGGACAGCTCTATTATTTACAAGACCGTGAAGTGGAACCTTATTTTTTATACACTATGCATTAACATCTGTGCGTACCTGCATCTGAACATGATAAATTGTCCCTCTCTACAGTAGTAATATTTGGATCAGACAATGTGCTGGAAACACTTCCAAGGCCTATGCTATGTGCGTCTTGATGTTCAAAGTCAGAAACTCTAGAAGGAGCTTGAGTGAAGGCTAGGGAGTGAGAGGCAAAGAAAGGAGAAAGGTTAGCACGCACAGGCTTTGTGTTTCATAAGGAAGGGTCTGCCTGGGATTCAATTGATTGGACTTCTGCTCCACTGATGGTTTTGTAAGTTACAGGCTAGGTTGTAAAAGTAGATTTTTAATGGCCCCTGACAGATATTTTCATTTTTCCTCATGTAGAAATAGCACTGATAAGCACAGTATTCTGTTTGCTTTCTAAAGTTAACCTTTCTAAAGTTAATTAGTGTCTTTGCACTAATGACATGATACAAGTTATTGTTTTCTGGCAAATCCATCTACTTTTTTTTATTTATTTCTTATACATAGTGGTAGTTATTACTATGCATTTAATAGGGCATTTCAAACAAAGTATTATAGAAATGTACGTGCAAAAAATATTGTTAGATTTTTAAGTACATTTCATTTTACACTATACCCCCTGCAGTTTCTCCTATGACGGAAATTCTGGTCCACCTTCCCTAGCTTACAGTGGTGGATCAACATGCTCAGTAACTTTCCTGCTTTCCTCCTCCTCTCAGTGCTGGTGTATTCATCCCTACTTCTATATTCATATAAATATATAGCTGTATCTCTCTAACAAATGGAGAAATAAAAATGGAAGAGGGCATTGCAGAACTTAGTGCTAGCTTTTAGTAGAATCTGCTGGGTGTCTGAGGGACTATTTTCTATGCAGTAGAAGAAGAGATTAGTAAGAACTGACTGCAGGACACATTGGATGAGCTACTGCCCGCCCACAGAAACTGAAGAGACAACAGCAAATAAGAAGTGAGATCAAGTGCTGAAGTTCATACATTCTTTATGGGGGTTCACTCTTGACAAGGACCCTTTGGTGGTCATATTTCAATCCATATCTAGGGATGATTTGCAACTGTCAACGATGTGTAAGAAAATACCCCCGTTGCTGCATGTGATCTTGATGGTGGCAAAACGAACCATCTTACAGGACTGGCTCTCCCCACAGGTCCCGGATGAGGCCTCTTTTAAGGGGCAATTATATCACTTAGGCTACTTTCACACTAGCGTTAGCACGGATCCGGCACCTAAAGGGTGCCGACGGATCCGTGCTAACGCTATACATGTGTGGAGCCGGAGCAGCGCTCCGGCCCCACACATGACACACATTAAAACAACACACAGACTACATACAAACAAACATACAGACATACATACAAACATACAGACATACATACATACTCACATACTCCCGGGACGCCGGCAGAACGTCTTCACGCGCCTCCTGCGCGCAGTGATGACGATTCCCCACAGCGCCCTCTGCTGGGCGCAGTGGGGAAACGTCATCGCAGCGTGCAGGAGGCGCGTGAAGACCTGCTGCCGGCGTCCCGGGAGTATGTGAGTATGTATGTATGTCTGTATGTTTGTATGTATGTCTGTATGTTTGTTTGTATGTAGTCTGTGTGTATGTATGCCGGATCCGGAATGACCCCCATTGGAAATCAATGGAGGACAGATCCGGATTACTGGTGTGTCCACACCAAACGGATCCGTCCCCATTGACTTCCATTGGGGGTCATTCCGGATCCGTCTTGGTGCGGATGCCTGGACCGGAGAGCAAACCGCAGCATGCTGCGGTTTGTTCTCCGGTCTGAAGACGGAACGGAATGCTTTCAGGAGCATTCCGTTGTCTTCAGTTCAGTTTTGTCCCCATTGACAATGAATGGGGACAAAACTGAAGCGTTTTTTTCCGGTATTGAGCCCCTTTGACGGAACTCAATACCGGAATTTAAAAACGCTAGTGTGAAAGTAGCCTTACTGAGCTTAGACCGTTTAACAACAGTGAGACAAAAAGAGGCCCTAACCTCTAAATTCTTCCTAAAATGGAAACCCTATGTGGTGAAGGTTTTTACAGAACAGGAGATCCAGTCCCTGATGGAACCGTTTCAATATACTGAATGGTACCTCACGCAACAGCTAAAAGGGACTCTGGGGGCTTTGACTTACAAGACTCAAAGACCCGGAAGATAGGAGTTTGGTTTCTTCTTTCTCATTTATGTCCCCATGTTCTCTCTCCATGATGATATCTCTGAGCTAACAGGGGAGATGAACGTTGACTCCACACATGTCACAGGTAAAGACTTTTCTGTTTGAAGGGTATGTACATCGTGATTGACTGACATTACCTTACATAATGTATGCATATATTTGTCCAATTGCGTTTGGATATGAAGTCTCTTTGTACCCAATGTTATGTCTTTCACAAAATATTGAAATAAAATGTGTTTAAAAAAATAAATAAATAAGAAGTGAATAAGGTCAAACATTACAATTCAGAGCAGTGTTTTTGCATTGTAGTTAAAATAATTGTGCATATAACTCCAGAATTTTTTGTTAAATGGGAGCGGTGGCCGATCATGCGCGGTGCACTCCCATTCACTTCTATGGGGAGAGCACTTGGTGGTGGCCGGACCAGAGTCATCCATTCACCACTTTGTGGGGCTCTGTTTAAAAGATAGGACAATGGGGGCATATCCTAATGATATGACCCCATTGTCTGAGATAAGACAACCCCTTTAAGTTGTGGAATAATCCCTTTAAGATTCACACCAATTTTGGCTATAATAATATACATTATTTTATTACCAAACAAATTCCCACATGGAACATTTATGAAATCCCTTTCAGAAAACGGAAGTAATATTACACCATTTAAAATTATCATGGGGTAGCATTGCTTTTCAAAGGCAACATTTACCATTTCTGTAGTCAGCAATTCATTAAGGTAAATGCTGGATTCCAACTATCTTTTACATAATTATTACTCATCCGTTTGATAGTTTTTTTAACATTCTTTTTTGCTATCTGAACTAAACATTTTGACATAGTCAATGTTTGGACAGTGTTTGATCAGTGATTTCTATCAGGGTCTGCACTTTGAAAGATTTTAATGAGACAGTCCCCTTTAAGGGCATAACTGTGTATGGCTGCTTTCTTCTACAGAAATAGGCCACACTTGTCCACAGGTTCTGTGAGGTATTGCAGCTCCACCTCATTCATTTAAGTGCAAGTAAGCTGCAATACCAGACGCAACGTGTGGACAAGTGTGGTTTTATTTCTAGAAGAAAATGGCTATGCTTTTCTAACCCCATACAATCCATTTGAGCTGTTAAATACTCAGCTCTGTGCTATACTCTACTTTAGGAGATTTTAGATATAAAGACAACCCAGAGTGCAATTTAATAACGCAAGTTCTGTGCAAAAATTGAGCCAGTAAGTGATGCTGATGTAATGTAGCTTGTTAAAATACAGTAAATAGATCAAGAGGCTCACACTAAGATGATGAATTGTGGAGGGTACTATACCTTCTGGATCACCCAAATCCAGTAAGTGGACAACTAAATATACATAAACACGGGTATGCACACCTCCTACTGGAATAATGTAAAAGTCACAATATTTATTAAAATCCAACAAATAAAATAAATTGATAACCCGCAGGAAAACTAATCATATGCACTAAAAACCGTCAGGAAAATTAATGCGACATCATGCTGTAAACCCCCAATAAAGAGCAAATCTTCTAATATAAAGCCATAATTTCCATTTTAGCATAAATCAACTTCAATACAGTGCTTATTCTCTCTTTTCTCATCAAAATATACCGCAACGGTCAGTATATACAATCAGTGTTGTCCAATTGCGTTAAATAAGAGATATTTGATATTCAGCTGGAATAGTTAAGAAATATCCTAAAGGTATTCGATATTTAGCTGGAATTGTTGATTAATCAGGTATACAACTGGAATAAGTCGGCTGGGATAGATCATTGTTACACTCAGTTCAGCATTGCATGTCCATGCACATATGTTACTGTATATAGTAGTGCACTTACCCCCATAGGACTCTTTTAGCGCAGATAAATTGATATTTGCCCATACGGGCTCTTACCCGTCTTCACAGAGTATGGGGTTTCTTTTTGCCTGTGGACTCCGACGCCGTACACACAGATCTCCCGGCACGGCTGTAATGATGCGCGGCTTCAGTGAGTCACGTGGTCCCGCAGTTGTTTGCAGCGCACGGCTTCTGGATACCACGTGATCCCGTAGTCACGTGATCGGGCGTAAACTAATATCAAATTGAACTTTTAATGAATGGGTCCGGACCCATTCGTTACATTTTCGGAGTAAATGCTCCTGACGAAATACCCCCACTGAACAGTTCGCCTGTATAGGACCTGAACACCAATAACCAACGGCACAAAAATAAGTCCGTGACTATGGACATTGATACAATAAACGATCACATATCAAAGACTATGTTCACACATATGTATAGCAAAAAATACTTTATTAATTAAAAATAACCTAATATAGAAATAGAGTGATAGCAATTGTTGGGGTACAACAGGCTAATGAGGACGATGTCGGGCGATGGATGTACCACACAAGGCCATAGAAAATACAAATAAAGGGCAATGTGAATGCTAAAAAATAGTAGTTGATATCATGAACAGTGTAATGCAAGCACAATCACATCCAAGTGGTCCTGAACAAAAAGAATATCGACCACCGCAAAACATGAGACTGCTCAATCAAATAGAAAATAGCAAACGAATAGCTGAGGCCTGAGTGGAAAACCAACACCGCTCGACAGCGTCCTGCTCCCAACGCCGTTTCACCACTGGGGCTTCTCCCGGAAGAAGCCCCAGTGGCGAAACGGCGTTGGGAGCAGGGCGCTGTCGAGCGGTGTCGGTTTTCCACTCAGGCCTCAGCTATTCGTTTGCTATTTTCTATTGTTCAGGACCACTTGGATGTGATTGTGCTTGCATTAGACTGTTCATGATATCAACTACTATTTTATAGCATTCACATTGCCCTTTATTTGTATTTTCTACGGCCTTGTGTGGTACATCCACCGCCCGACATCGTCCTCATTAGCCTTTTTCTTCAACAGTTGTACCCCACCAATTGCTATCACTCTATTTCTATATTATGATATTTTTAATAAATAAAGTATTTTTTGCTATACATATGTGTGGACATAGTCTTTGATATGTGATTGTTTACTGTATAGGACTTGGAGACCTGTCGGGTCATCTGATTGCCCGATCCCGTGACTACGGAATCACGTGGTATCCAGAAGCCGTGCGCTGCAAACAACTGACTCCCTGAAGCCGCGCATCATTACAGCCGTGCCGGGAGATCTGTGTGTACGGCGTCGGTGTCCACACAAGTAGCAGGCAAAAAGAAACCCCATACTCTGTGAAGACGGGTAAGAGCCCGTATGGGCAAATATCAATTTATCTGCGCTACAAGAGTCCTATGGGGGTAAGTGCACTACTATATATAGTAACATATGTGCATGGACATGTAATGCTGAACTGAGTGTAACAATGATCTATCCCAGCCGACTTATTCCAGTTGTATACCTGATTAATCAACAATTCCTGCTAAATATCAAATACCATTAGGATATTTCTTAACTATTCCAGCTGAATATCAAATATCTCTTATTTAACGCAATTGGACAACACTGATTGTATATACTGACCGTTGCGGTATATTTTGATGAGAAAAGAGAGAATAAGCACTGTATTGGAGTTGATTTATGCTAAAATGGAAATTATGGCTTTATATTAGAAGATTTGCTCTTTATTGGGGGTTTACGGCATGATGTGGCATTAATTTTCCTGCCGGTTTTTAGTGCATATGATTAGTTTTCCTGCGGGTTATCAATTTATTTTATTTGTTGGATTTTAATAAATATTGTGACTTTTACATTATTCCAGTAGGAGGTGTGCATACCCGTGTTTATGTATAATGTAGCTTGTTATCCCCTAGAATCAGTGTTGGCCTGGCCCATCGGAGTACCAAAGCATCTTCCGGAGGACCTGGGCTTTAATACCATAGCGGCTCCAAAAGTTCCAGAGAAAAAAAAAACATTCAGATCTACCTATGGAGCCAATCACTAGTGACTAGGGTTTGTTTCTTTGAATCAAAACCTATTAGATTTAATTTGGACCCATTGCTGTACAAATGCTGTACGTGATGGACAAGCTTGGTTTCATTACATGCATAGATGTGAATGGGCACCACTTTCAACATTTATTGTGGGTAATATAAAAAAACAAAGCCAGGCATGATGGGAAACGTAGGATTCATTGGCATCTTTGGGAAAAAGGAATCAAGATGAAAAACAAGCCACAAACTACACAACAAACAGGTATACAAAAGTCTCTATCATATTCTTTAATGATGGTCTATCCTGCTCTATGAAGGGCAAAGAAAAAAATCCTGGAGTCCCTCTTTAATTTGTTCAGGGTGTATTGTATGGCCTACAATGATATCTCCATAATAAATTATAGATTTTTACTCAGCGGTAACATTAGTTATGAAATGACATTGTTTTAGGAGAGGTTACGTTATCACACACAACTACTTGTGCCACGATTGTCTTCTTTAGAGTAGTTTTAGGGAATGAATGATTGAAACGCAGATTAATAATGGGATAGAGCCTGGATTATTGCTCACACTATTGTTTCTGTTGCTTAAAGACCTTGGATTAGAACAGAGAGGCCTTTGTCTGAACACAATCTTGGTATAAAAATGTTTATACGGCGGAAGCTAGTTGGCTTACAACCAAGCTGTGAGAGGCATCTAAGACTATTGTCTTCTAGTATAAGCATCGTCTCTGTTGAGTTATAAAGAATATGATTTACTGCTTTTAATTTGCATGAAATCAGTGCTGCCATGGTTTTACCCCTGCACATCTGTATATGAGAATGTGCATTGTACTGATAAGTGTAAAGAGGCATCACCCTGCTGGAACAGAGACTGCACTAAAAACAGTATTAATATTTGTAATGAAGTTATGCTGTACTAAAAGTAAACAAAGAAAACACAAAATTTCATATGACAAAGTACTTGTCCCTTCATACAATGACTATTAATACAAACCGTGACAAACAAAAAATAATCACAGTTCAGGCTGGGTTCACATCACGTTTTTCCCATCCGTTTAACTTATACAAAAAATGTGTACGGTAAACGGATGCCTAAGACCGATGCCATACAGTTACATCAGTTCACCATGGAATTTCATTGTAAAAAAAAAAAAGTATACATTTTTTATTGGGCTCTGCAAGATACAAGAATGTGGTGCGTTCCTTTTTTGTATACTTTTAGTATAGTTATATGTCAAATGAGGCATAAAATTTGATGCAAACCCACCCTCAGGCTGGGATTTTTTCCCCCAAATTAGATAACAAACAGATAATAAACACACAAATGGACCATATACAGTATATATATTGTATATGTTTCGTCATCAATTTTCAGTTTGGAGGTACGAAAAACTTTCTGCAGTAACTCAATTCAGATCAAAGGTATATTGTAGGAGGCAGGACTAGAAACATTTAATACAGGTCTCTGACCAAGGAAAGGAAGAAGACACAGAAGACAGGGTAGGGACCAGGCATAACCACCATATGTGGTGCACTATGGCTGTGTAAGCATTAAAAAGGGTGCAACTCCTTCATTCTACTGGATGATCTAGGTCCCAGGAGTCAAACCCCTTGATCAATGTTGAGCAATTTAAGGATAGGGCATTAACAGTAAAGTCTCAGAAAATGATTTGACATATGTACATAAAGTAAAATGGAGGCGAATCTTAGGGGCAGGGATTTTTCAGATTTTCCAGTCAGTAATCCCCCTAAAGATAACTTCCACCCGCCTAAAACAGCCACATATAAAAATAAGTAGGTGACCACTAACTACACAGCACTCATGGACCTTTTGTCTTAAAGGGGTTCTCCAGGAATTAAGAAAATGAAAATACTTAAATATTACTTTAGTAGATATATATATTCCCAAATACCTTTCATTAGCTACAATGGCTCGTTTTGTCTAGGGAGCGATCATTAGGAAAAATAAAATGGCCGCCATCCTATTAGCACAGACAAAACCTGTCCTAATCACACAGGAGGACAAGTTACTTCACAACACTGAGCTAAAGAGCCATCTCATCCTCCTCTCTGCTCCACTTGTCAGGGATTATAGTCCAGAATACAGTTGATAGGAATTTAACAGAACCTCTATGGTAATGGAATTCAGGAAGAGACATGAAGAACAGAGAGGACGGACAGGACTGACTGTGGTAATAGAGACTGCATACAAGTGTTGCTGCTCATTAAGCTCACATCCCCACCTCATCTCTGTGCTGCATGTCTCCTCATAAACTTTAGAGATTCTTTTAAAGATCGTATCAACTATATTCAGGATCATAATCCCTGACAAGTAACAGAGGAAGATGGTGCAGCTCTTTAACTTATCCTCCTGTGTAATTTGGACAGGTTTTGTGTGGACTAGTAGGAAGGCGGCCATTTTATTTTTCCTAATGTTAGCTCCCTAGACAAAATGAGCCATTATAATCAATGAAAGGTATTTTGTAATATATTTATAATGAAGTAATATTTACCGTATTTTCATTTTCTTAATTCCCAGAGAACCCCTTTAAGAATGTATGGCCTCAAGTGATTGTAGTGGAAGTATGGTGGAACATGCATTGTCATCTCTCCTTTGGACATATGGGAGGCGGGGGCATTTCTAATATGACACACATACATTTCCAAGGATATCGACTGGACATAAGTGGCCATATCCCTGATAAAACTGGGACCAGAACCCATAATGGTTTATCATAATAAAAAAAATGCCCGCCCCCCCAATAACCGAATCTCAAGAATAAAGAACATCCCTAGAATCTCAGACATTGCTCTTGATGCAAACAATGCATTCAAGAGAATTCCTATTGAAATATGTTATTTATAGGTGAAGTGGAGAGTCCATGGAGGTAAAATAGAGGGAATCTACCAAGCTTCAGTTTCTGCTGTTCAGGACTGTTCAGACTTTGTATTAGCAAGTACTTTCATTGTCCATCAATCTTGCTCCAGTGACATAAAATCACCTTCCATATGTTAATTTTTGGCTTTGTGCAGACCCGAAGGTTAATATTTTTGAAACAAGAATTATACACCTTCCTTGATCCTGTAAGGGATCTGATTGCTTTTACAGCCGCGGAGGCAGGTTACTTGACGCTAGCTAGCTTTACACACTTGACATGTGGCATCTCTGATTTGTAGTTTTGGGAACAGAACCAATCAGATTTTATTTAGACACAGAGAAAGACATTACATGCTAGAAAAGAAGCCACATCAGCCATTGAATTTTCTTTCTTTTTTTTTGGGTGCATTTGGCACTAGACAGCACATTGTTCCATTATATCACTTCATTTGCTGACCTAGTCCTCTACTGCTGTTGTCATTGAAAGAGGCTCATGCTCAGGAAAGGCTGTTTTATGATATAATTATATTAACGTCTAGTGGAAATGAAGAGGTAAAGACTTTAATGCAGAGACATTTGTTTCCATTCATCTTCAGGAGGTTACCCTTGAACTATTATGGTGCCTATATGGCTAGTGTTACAAAGTAGTCTTCTAGCATGTCTAACATCTGGGTAGATTTGGCTAATCTGGCATTTATAGTCATTACTTACATAGGGATGAAGATGCTACAGATTCCTTTACAGCTGAAGCTACTCTATTAAATTGCATCAAAGCTTTTATAAAGTAAATGCTCATCCTCAGGGGCGTAGCTATAGGGGGTGCAGAGGTAGCAGTCGCTACCGGGCCCAGGAGCCTGAGGGGGCCCAAAGACCCTTGTGCCGCATAAGAAGACACACAAAGCACTGTGGGAAGGGGGGCCCAAGCTGATCCTGTATATACAGTGCAGCTTATAGAATTTCTCCAAAGCAGTACTTGATTTATTGGTTCAGCAGTGGGCAAAATTTAGGATTTGCCTCAACAAATCTGAGCACCATACGTCAAGGCATATGTACAGTGCCTTGCAAAAGTATTCGGCCCCCTGGAACTTTTCAACCTTTTGCCACATTTCAGGCTTCAAACAAAAAGATATAACATTTTAATTTTTTGGTGAAGAATCAACAACAAATGGGTCACAATTGTGAAGTGGAACGAAATTTATTGGATCATTTAAACTTTTTTTGTAATAATAAAACTGAAAAGTGGGGCGTGCAAAATTATTCGTCCCCTTTGCATTAATACTTTGTTGCACCACCTTTTGCTGCGATTACAGCTGCAAGTCGCTTGGGGTATGTCTCTATCAGTTTTGCACATCTAGAGACTGAAATTCTTGCCCATTCTTCCTTGCAAAACAGCTCGAGCTCTTTGAGGTTGGATGGAGAGCGTTTGTGAACAGCAGTTTTCAGCTCTTTCCACATATTCTCAATTGGATTCAGGTCTGGACTTTGACTTGGCCATTCTAAGACCTGGATACGTTTATTTTTGAACCATTCCATTGTAGATTTTGCTTTATGTTTGGGATCATTGTCTTGTTGGAAGATAAATCTCCATCCTAGTCTCAGGTCTTTTGCAGACTCCAACAGGTTTTCATCCAGAATGGTCCTATATTTGGTTCCATCCATCTTCCCATCAATTTTAACCATCTTCCCTGTCCTTGCTGATGAAAAGCAGGCCCAAACCATGATGCTGCCACCATCATGTTTGACAGTGGGGATGGTGTGTTCAGAGTGATGAGCTGTGTTGCTTTTACGCCAAACATATCGTTTTGCATTGCTTCTAAAAAGTTGGATTTTGGTTTCATCTGACCAGAGCACCTTCTTCCACATGTTTGGTGTGTCTCCCAGGTGGCTTGTGGCAAACTGTAAACAAGACTTTTTATGGATATCTTTGAGAAATGGCTTTCTTCTTGCCACTCTTCCATAAAGGCCAGATTTGTGAAGTGTCCGACTGATTGTTGTCCTATGGACAGACTCTCCCACCTCAGCTGTGACAGCCAGGGACCTGACCTGCTTCTACTAGATTGCAAGAGTAGGAGCTTTAATCCGGTGCCCTACTGCCCTGAGGTCAGAAATACAGCTGATCACACAGGCAGTCGATTAGCTGTGTTTCTATCCAGCAAGTCAGGGGCCTCGTGCCGTCCCATGGGCTGCAGTTTTTGCACTCCTGATCTAGCATGTCATCATTCAATTGATGGAGCTATGTTGCAGTTCCCTGCACCGCTCTGAAGGAAAATACTCATTTTCAGGGTCAGTGAGGGTCCCAGCAGTTGGATCCCCACTGGCAAGAAAGCAATAGCATATCCTAGAAATATTCTCTCACTTTCTGAGATGGAAAACCCACTTTGATGTGATTGATTCCATCAACGGGCTGAAAGCAGCCCTATACCCACATCATCAGGGGGTAAACCTGCACTCTTCTAATAAGGACATTATAGTGTAGTATAGAGAAATCTTCTATGAATACATCTTTTATTGCTGGGGAGGAGGTCTACTTTTCTGGTTTGTTTATATATCAAACACCTTTTCTAATTGAATCCTCTGGCTTTATTTTAATGAAACTTTGGTTTGGTCCATCTACCAACTTAGTTAACTCTCACTAGCTAAACGAGGCTTTTCTAATAGTGGATGATTTACACCAATAATGTATCAGAAAAATGGTTTAGAAATGTTCTCTTGGGAGATAAGCTCCTCAGAGGTGTCCTACATATATGGACAGCATTAGGATGAAAGTACCGTATTTTTCGCTTTATAAGACGCACCCGAAGATAAGACGCACCCCAGATTTTAGAGTAGGAAAATGAGAAAAAAATATTTTTCATCAGACCTCATATCTGACCCCCCATAAATTTCAGGACATCACATCAGGCCCCCATCAGAGCTCAGAACAGCCCATTGTGCCCCCATCAGACCTCAGAACAGCCCACAGTGCCCCTATGAGACCTCAGATCAGCCCAGTGTGCCCCCATCAGACCTCACATCAGCCCATTGTGCCCCCATCAGACCTCACATCAGCCCATTGTGCCCCCATCAGACCTCAGAGCAGCCCACTGTGCCATCAGACCTCAGATCAGCCAACTCTGCCCCCATCAGACCTCAGACCAGCCCACAGTGCCCCCATGAGACCACTCTGTGCCACCATCAGACCTCAGACCAGCTCATAGTGCCCCCATTAGACCACTCTGTGGCCCCATCAGACCTCAGACCAGCTCATAGTGCCCCCATTAGACCACTCTGTGGCCCCATCAGACCTCAGACCAGCTCATAGTGCCCCCATTAGACCACTCTGTGCCCCCATCAGACCTCAGACCAGCTCATAGTGCCCCCATTAGACCACTCTGTGGCCCCATCAGACCTCAGACCAGCTCATAGTGCCCCCATTAGACCACTCTGTGGCCCCATCAGACCTCAGACCAGCTCATAGTGCCCCCATTAGACCACTCTGTGGCCCCATCAGACCTCAGACCAGCTCATAGTGCCCCCATTAGACCACTCTGTGGCCCCATCAGACCTCAGATCAGCCCAGCGTGCCCCATAACAATAAAAAAAAAAACTTCACTTACCTGTCCTGCCGCGGCTCCGCTCCGGTGCTTCTTAGGCTTCCCGACCCGGCGCTGCACTGTCACCTGACTGCGTGCAGCGTCAGGTCATAGTGCGCGCACTACGTCCTGACGCTGTACGCGTTCAGGACAGTGCAGCGCCGGGCCGGGAAGCCTAAGAAGCACCGGAGCGGAGCCGCGGCAGGACAGGTAAGTGAAGTTTTTTTTTTTATTGTTATGGGGCACGCTGGGCTGATCTGAGGTCTGGTGGGGGGGTCCCAGCCCCCCGGCAGCTAAAACATACAAGTGAGCGCTTCCATAATGGAAGCGCTCACTTGTATTCGTTTTATAAGACGCACTGCAATTTTCCCCCTACTTTTGGGGGAAAAAAAGTGCGTCTTATAAAGCGAAAAATACGGTAGGTATCAAAATGGCAAAATAGTGTTTTGCAGCTTTTCAGTTATGCTTGACACTTTTCAGAATAGATAATGTCTTGATGATTTCATGATGGTGTACTGAATGTTATGGGGCTTCCGTAGTCTTCTGTAGAACTCAACTGTACTTCTGGACATCTCTGATTTCATGCAGAGGAATACAGAGGTTTTTGGAAACAAACACTGTGCAGTATTTTATTATATATATTATATTATGTATTCTCTCTGACATACTGTATGAGGCCCACACAATCTCTGTGCCTCCTACGTACAAAGCCATTGTTGTGCAATATGCATAATCCTTAAAGGTGTTGTTCCACAAAAAATATAGTGTTTTTCAAACCAGTGCCTGGATCTTAATACTTGAAAAATGTGTATAGCCACTGAATTATTCAATGGAATGTTTCTGTATAGCACTTCCTTCTCTTTGTTCTTTTCTGTATTTATCCGTCCACTTTAGTAACAGTGCTGAGGTGGACGCACATGCTCAGTTCCATCCATCCATCCAACTGCCACCAGCCGTATCTACTGTTAGAAGCATTGACAGTTACAGGGAGAGAGCTACAGCAGAAAGGACACATTCACTGGAAAAGGACACACACCCTGGAAAAGAACGCATCCCATTACAAAGGGCATGACCACTGATTTGCCAGCTTGAAATCAGCCTAGCAGATCAATGAATGGAGAGATCTCTGGATCCATGTGAGGTACAGGGCTGGTTTCTAGTTTTGTTAGAAAGAGATTGCTAGGTACTATAAGATGTCTAAAGTATTTTTATTTACATTAATCATGACAAAATTCTTTTAAACATTGATTTAATGATTTTATCAAGCACTTACAGTATCTCACAAAAGTGAGTACACCCCTCACATTTTTGTATATTTTATTATATTTAATTGTATATTTTATTATATCTTTTCATGGAACAATACTAAAGATATGACACGTTGATACAATATAAAGTAGTCAGTGTACAGCTTGTATAACAGTGTACATTTGGTGTGCCATCAAAATAACTCAACACACAACCTTTAATGTCTAAACTGCTGGCAACAAAAGTGAGTACACCCCTAAGTGAAAATGGCCAAATTGTGCCCAATTAGCTATTTTCCCTCCCTGGTGTCATGTGACTCGTTAGTGTTACAATGTCTCAGGTGTGAATGGGGAGCAGGTGTGTTAAATTTGGTGTTATCGCTCTCACATTCTTTCATACTGGTCACTGGAAGTTCAACATGGCATCTCATGGCAAAAGAACTCTCTGAGGATCTGAAAAAAATAATTGCTGCTCTACATAAAGATGGCGCCTAGGCTATAAGAAGATTACCAACACCCTGAAACTGAGCTGCAGCACGGTGGCCAAGACCATACAACGGTTTAACAAGACAAATTCCACTTGGAACAGGCCTTGTTATGGTCGACCAAAGACTTTGAGTGCACATGCTCAGCGCCATATCCAGAGGTTGCCTTTTCAAAATAGACGTATGAGTGCTGCCAGCATTGCTGCAGAGGTTAAAGGGGTGGGGGTCAGCCTGTCAGAGTTGAGACCATTCCCCGCCCCACTGCATCATATTGCTCTGCATGGCTGTCGTCGCAGAAGAAAGCCTCCTCTAAAGATGATGCACAAGAAAGCCCTCAAACAGTTTGCTGAAGACAAGCAGACTAAGGACATGGATTATTGGAATCATGTGCAGTGGTCTGGTGAGACCAAGATAAACCTATTTGGTTCAGATGGTGTCAAGCATATGTGGCAGCAACCGGGTGAGGAGTACAAAGACAAGTGTGTCTTGCCTACAGTCAAGCATGGTGGTGGGAGTGTCATGGTTTGGGGCTGCCAGCAGTGGGGAGCTACAGGTCATTGAGGGAACCATTAATGCCAACGCGTACTGTGACATACTGAAGCAGAGCTCGATCCCCTCCCTTCAGAAACTGGGCCACTGGGTAGTATTTCAACATGATAACGACCGCAAACACACCACCAAAACAACCACTGCCTTGCTAAACAAACTGAAGATAAAGGTGCTGGACTAGCCAAACATGTCTCCAGATCTAAACCCTATTGAGCATTTGTGGGGCATCCTCAAATGGAAAGTTGAAGAGTACAAAGTCTCTAACATCCACCAGCTCCGTCATGGTACCATGAAGAAGTGGAAGAGGATTCCAGTGACAACCTGTGAAGCTCTAGTGAACTCCATGCCCAAAAAGTAGTGCTGGAAAATAATGGTGGCCGCACAAAATATTGAGTTTTTGGGCACAATTTGGCCATTCTGACTCTGGGGTGTACTCACTTTTGTTGCCAACGGTTTCGACATTAATGGCTGTGTGTGGAGTTATTTTGAGGGCACACCAAATTTACACTGTTATACAAGCTGTACACTGACTACTTTACATTGTATCAATGTGTCATATCTTCAGTGTTGTCACAGGAAAACATTTACAAAATGTGAGATACTGTACATAATAGTTTTTTTTTGTAGCAATGCCTCTTGCAGCACTGTTAAGCAACATGGGAACTGAATTTCATGACTTTATGAAAAGTCTGGGCACAACTTAGCCAACCACTTAGTCATCATAGTTATTGCCCACTTTCCCAGAAGCACCCCTCGTCCCCAGTAGTCACAGCAAACCCGAATTTGATTTGGGTTCACAGCAAGTGCACCCCCAGGGGCTCACACTTGTCTCAACAGGCAGTCGCAGTAGGACCCTCACCTGAAAGAATCTAGCATTTTTTAATTTTGTTATACTTTAGCAAGAAAAATAAAACTATTTTTGTAATAAGATTCTTATGTGAATAACATAAGTAGAAATAATTTTGATTATAGAATGCTATTTAGTAATTCCATTACTTATATACTTGTGTCTTCTTGTACAGTAGAAAAATTAACCTTAAAGGGATTGTGTCACTTCAGCAAGTAGCATTTATCATGTAGAGAAAGTTAATACAAGCCACTTACTAATGTATTC
Source organism: Rhinella marina (assembly GCA_900303285.1). Taxonomy (NCBI): domain Eukaryota; kingdom Metazoa; phylum Chordata; class Amphibia; order Anura; family Bufonidae; genus Rhinella; species Rhinella marina. Next base: position 88,132 of record ONZH01029710.1, on the reverse strand, counting down.
TAATGTATTCTGATTGTCCATATTGCTTCCTTTGCTGTCTGGATTCATTTTTCCATCACAATATACACTACTTGTTTCCATGGTTACGACCACCCTGCAATCCAGCAGCGGTGGTCATGCTTGCACACTATAGAAAGAAGCACCATTATGTGAGCTCCCACAGTCCCGGCCACCAGAGAGGCCAGCACTTTTTCCTATAGTGTGCAAGCACGGCCACTGCTACTGGATTACTGGGTGGTCGTAACCATGGAAACGAGCAGTTTATAATGTGATGGAAAAATGAATCCAGCCAGCAAAGGAGGCAATATGGACAATCACAATACACTAGTAAGTGGCTTGTATTAACTTTCGCTACATAATAAATGCTATTTGCTGAAGTGAGACAACCCCTTTAAATAATATTAGTTTATGGAGAAACTTTTTGGTATGTATTTTAATATAGTATTTTTAATTACAAATTAATCTCTAGCATACTGTATGTGCAAGCCTTGGTAAATGTTCATTCTTTGATAATCTTATTAAGGTCTTTTAAGACTAAAACTTAATTGTTTTGTTTCTAGCTGAGTTATTTTAATTAAAGTACCTGCAAAAATGCTATTTAAACATGTGCGAATGCTGTGCCCTGTAAATTGCTTGCCTGAAGGAATTATTTACAGTGATAATTAAAGGGTGTTCCAGTTATATAAAATTATCCCCTATTCATAGAACAGGGGATAACTATTATATTGGTGGGGGTTCTATTACTGGAACCCCCAGTGATTACGAGAATGTGGTCTCCGTACTCCGTGTAGCCCCCAAAATGAACTGTGCGGCCAGTTGGGCATGTGCTCAGCCGCTCCAGAACTATCTCCAGAACTCTCATAGAAATGAATGAAGCAGCTGAACAGATTCCTGTGTGACTGGCCACTCCATGGGGCAGGGGGCCCTGTTCTCTTGATCAGTAGGGGTCCCAGCACTAGGACCACCACTGATCCAGTCCTGTGGTCAGGTACATAATTTACTGTACAGCAGCAATTTACTGTACTTATGCAGTCATAGGCACTGTGTGGTGCTTTTGTGAGTCGCAGTACTCCCACAGGCTATCTTCACATGTGTCAGATTTGCCTATGTGTTTTTACAAGAGGGTCTGTAATTAGCCCTGTACAATGGAGCTAATTCATGTGGGGATAACCCGCTGCATGGAAAAGCATGCTCATTCTTCTTGAGGACCATATGATATTGCTTCTACATGTATCATGTGAAAATTAAAGTGCTGAGGAATATGTTGAAGAGATATACATTATTATAATCATTTCCCTTAGCAGGGAGAAAGTAAAGGGTTCTAGTAATTCACATGTCCTCCTACTCTGCCCCTTATTTATAGTAATAAGGTCTGCAGCTAGAAGGGAATAAAGCCTAAGAGGTTTTCAAAGGGACCTTTTCATAAAAATGTTTATCACATGTTAGGAATCTATATGTGAACATTCTGTGAACATACAGGTGGATGGTAGTCACTCCATATATTCAACTTCTTGCCCTGGCTATTTAACTTCCTCTTTGTTTGGACTTGCTTGCGCAGCCAACAGTCTTGTTTATCTCTCTCATTCAGACCATCACTGTAACCAGGCATTAGGGCATGACACTTAACAATAATCAATGCAATGCTCCTCTGTGGACATTTGTATCTAGGCCTATCAAGGGAACATTAGAGTGGTCATACTCTTATCCCAATTCTGCACATATTGTTATAATGATGATTACCTTAAGGCTGTATTAGACAGCCAGATCAGGCAGAGGATTGTTGGTAGGGCTTGTCCCTATTCTGTCCAGTTGTCCAGCAAGCTTAAAAATGTGGATTACTCGATGAACGAGCAATTGGGTAATCGGTGTCAGTATTTGACCAGTCTAATGCCAGCAATGGTAAAAAAAATGTCTATGATTATTGAGTTGAAAAAAATACCCCTTTCTGATGAAAGTATCACTTTAACCGGAGGATAAACCTCCAAATATAAGGTAGTTCTCAAAAACGGTAAGCCAAACCCCTTTATATATCTTACTTATTAAATATGTATGTAAGACTACTTGCTATTTTAGGTTTAGAAGTAACATTTAGGAATTGTGGTGCTTTTTTCATTAAAGAGTTTTCCAGGAGTTAGCTACTAATGATCTATCCTCAGGATAGTATCCAAAAAACGGTTGACGGCAGCATCTCCACAAAGTAGACTTTATTCCTCAGACCTCCATAATCAACATGTGCAAATAGTGCCAATAAAGTGCGACGTTTCGGCTACATGGTAGCCTTTATCAAGCATACATATAAAGTGAATTACCAAAATATATATACCATCTATTGTACCACCCCCATCATCATTAACCAATCGCTATTGATAAGGTGTACATCACATCACCTGTCAGGTAAAATCAACCAACCGCCCATCAAATACAGTGATTGTCATGTTAATAAACCAACCTGGAGTGCAAACAATAGTATATCAGCATAAGAGGTGGTGTAAGGTAGTCTCACCTTCCCCACATGGCTTCGGCGTCTCTCTGATGCTATTGCGCATGTCCGCTACTATATTCTTCCCTCTTGACTCAATAGCCCGTATTCCACCGCGTGTCATCACATCACATGAGTATGTTCCGATCACGTGACCCGGAAGTGCATATCACGTGACCAACCCTCCTGCACCGCTATTGTGGCGTCCCCATCACCATGGAGACTCACATCGCAATGCAGCGCGGTGCCGGAGCTGCCCCCGGAGAACGGACCCCCCCGACCCGCGATCGGGTATCCTGGTCTATCATTAAAGTGCATCTTAACCATAGTCACATTAAAAGGGGCACCCGGACCTTGCTAGATTGCCTGTTAGAGAGAATACCAACAGAATTGATACGCCGTGGGTGGTTACTGTCATACCTTAACAGGTTATTTCTATCTGTCGGCTTCTGATATAGGTCCGTTTTGATAGCACCATCCTCAACATATACTCTTACATCAAGAAACTGGAATTCTTCTTTGGAACAAACCTTTGTGAATTGTAAACCCGGGACACCTACATTCAGATGTTGATGGAAAATGTCAAGATCTTCTAGTGTACCACTCCAAATCAGAAATATATCGTCGATGTAGCGCCACCAGCACAGGACACTCTCCATGAGTGATGTACGGTACACAAATTTGTCCTCCACTCCGGCCATAAAAATGTTGGCATAAGTAGAGGCTACATTGGACCCCATGGCCGTACCCCACCTCTGCTGGTAAAAGGTGTTCCCAAAGAGGAAATAATTCCTCCTTAGGAGCACCCCCAGCAGTTGGAGGCCAAATTGTGCACCTATTGGAGAGAATCCTGCGCTGGCCACATCGATGCGCCACATCGACAGCCCTCAAACCTTCCTCATGTTCAATAGAGGTGTAGAGTGATACCACATCAAATGACACCAAATAAAAACTATCTGGCAATTCAATTTCCTGTAATTTTAATAAAAAATGACTCGTATCTCTAATATAAGAGGGGGCACACAAAGCATATTCATGGAGAACGCGATCAAGAAAGACAGCTATAGTGCTGAAGATGGACCCCCTGCCCGAGACAATAAGTCTCCCAGGGGGATCTTTCAGTCCCTTGTGGATTTTAGGGAGTATATACAACCTAGGGGTAATTGGATGTAAAATCCTCAAAAAATCCCCCAATTCTTCATCAATAACATTTTGTTTCATTGCCTCCTCAATTATGTCATTGATCACCCTTGAGATCTCGAATTTGGGGTACATCCTCAGCACCTCATAAACATCCCTGTCATCCAACTGCCCCTGTATTTCCTTAACATACATCACTACAACTGCTCCTCCCTTATCGGCAGGTTTCACTGTCAATAACTTATTTTGCTCAAAGGATTTTAAAGCTTCACTCTACCCTTTTGTGATGTTATACTTCACTCTCATATTCCCCTGTTCTCTTAAAGCCTTTATTTGTCGTGATACAATGTTAATATATGATTCAATCGTGTGATTGTTCTGTGGTGGAGAAAAACTACTCTTGTTTCTGAGGTCAAAATCCTTCAAACATAAAATCCTATTATCAACATTGATCTTATTCGTGCCACTACCAACATTAGCAAAAAAAACCTTTCAAACGCAGTGTCCTAAAAAAACGTTGTAAATCAAGTTCAATATCGAACCAATCATTAGTGACAGAGGGACAAAAAGTCAAACCCCGACTCAGGACTTTCACTTCATTATCAGACAATTCCACTGACGATATATTAACAACCAAGTTATTTAATTCTGCGGGTTGCGTCTGGTTAGACGCCCCCGCATCTCCTTGGGTCGACCCGTGTATATCTGTGGAGGACCTCTTTTGGGGCCTGTGGTGTTTCCTTCCACCTCGTCTGTTTTTCCTCCTCTGCCTCTGGCGGATCCTAAAAAAGTGGAGTGAGCTGATTCATCAGTAGACTCAGAGTCACAAGTAGTAAATCCAAGCTGGCTTTGTTCAAATCTCCTGCCCCTTCTCCTCCGCGGTCTCCCTTCTGTATGATTGTTTTGCTAGTTGTATATCTTTCTAGTCTGATAGTCCTCGAGGTCACAGTGCCATTTATCTCGTTTTGCTCTTTCTACCTCCACCCTATGTCGCTGTACATACTGTGCAACTTTCTCTTTATGTGCTACAAAATCATCCACTGCCACAACTCCCTGTATTTGGGTCTCTATAGTCAGTAAGTTCTTTTTAATCACTTCCACCTCCTTTTGTAGATATTCAATGTTTAGCAACATAATTTCGAATGAGTATTTGATGGGCGGTTGGTTGATTTTACCTGACAGGTGATGTGATGTACACCTTATCAATAGCGATTGGTTAATGATGATGGGGTGGTACAGTAGATGGTATATATATTTTGGTAATTCACTTTATATGTATGCTTGATAAAGGCTACCATGTAGCCGAAACATCGCACTTTATTGGCACTATTTGCACATGTTGATTATGGAGGTCTGAGGAATAAAGTCTACTTTGTGGAGATGCTGCCGTCAACCGTTTTTTGGATACTATGCTGGTGACCAGGAAGGATCAGAGGTCCAAGACAGGCTGTTGCATTCCACTTTTGGTCTAAGAGGTATTCAGTGCTGCTTTCAACAATTGTTTTACACTATCCTCAGGATAGGTCATCAGGGGTCCGACACCTGGGACCACCGCCGATCAGCTGTTTGAGAAGGCACCAGCGCTCCTGTGAGTGCCGCGCCCTTCTCTCAGCTTTTCCTAGGCCAGTGACGTTACGTTCATCGGTCATGTGGCCTAGAGGTGGCTCAGCCCCATTCAAGTGAATGGGGCTGAGTGCGATACCAAGCATAGACGCTGTACAATGTACGGCACTGTGATTGGTGAGCTACGGGAAGGTACCGGCACTCACAGTAGCCCCGGACCCCCACAGATCCGATACTGATGACCTATCCTGAGGATAACCCCTTTAATATCTGAGCATTGTTCTTTCATCCTTATCTCTCTGTTAACAGTTAAATGGGTTCTCCGAGAATTTAGAAAATGTAAATACTTAAATATTACTTTATTATAAATATATTCCCAAATATCTTTCATTAGTTATAACGGCTTGTTTTGTCTAGGGAGCAATCATTAGGAGAAATAAAATGGCCGCCATCCTGTTAGTACACACAAAACCTGTCGTAATCCCACAGGAGGACAAGCTACTGTCACGCTCTGGTGTGGGGGGGAAAGGCCACACCGAGCGTAAGAAGGATGGGAACAGACAAAACCAGGGAACTGGTCACCTTCTGCAGGGGACCCTAAGACTAGGCCCTAGCTGGCTACCAGTATGAGCTAACCCGGGTGGTAGGAAAGCCCATACGCAGGAACCTAATCTTGATATACCCTAGATCACCCTGCAGTCTAGTGACACAAGAGAGTAACCCGTTCCTCCAAGCATAAGGAGGAACAAGAGACTCAAAACGGGAATAACCAAAGGAAGGGAAAACACTTAACTTTAAGTAGAACTCAGCAACTGGATCTCAGCCGAGATCCACACCACTCTCAATCAGGGATGTAGAAGATATAACCCGCAAGGGATACTGGGAGAGGAAGAGGTAAATAGCAGAAAGCTAATTGCCAAGCGGCAACAGCTGAGGGGAAGGGGTGTGGAGAACAGCACCCAAAACACAGGGAAGCCTGTCAAACATGTCACTTAGAAAGCCGCGCAGAGCGTCTGATTCCAGGCGCAAGCCCACTCGTGACATTACCCCCCCTTTTACGGGTGACCACCGGGCACCCAGGACCAACTTTATCAGGGTGACACCTGTGAAAGGCTTTTATCAAACGACCGGCATTCATGTCAGATGCCGGTACCCATGACCTCTCCTCAGGACCATAACCCTTCCAATGAACCAGATATTGAAGGGTACCACGAAGAACTCGAGAATCAATGATCTTGACAATCTGAAATTCCAAATTACCATCCACAAAGACAGGCACGGGTGGCAAGGGAGATGGCTCCAGAGGTTCAACATACCTCTTCAACAAAGATCTGTGAAACACATTATGTATTTTCAGGGCCTGAGGAAGTTCAAGACGAAATGCTACAGGATTAATAATGGCCGTGATTTTATATGGGCCAATAAATCTTGGATCCAGCTTCCAAGAAGGAACTTTCAACTTAATGTTCCTAGTAGACAGCCACACAGAATCACCCACATTTAGGTCCGGACCATTCATGCGTCTCCTGTCAGCCACACGTTTGTACTTGTTACCCATATTTATCAAGTTATTTTGAATTTTTCGCCATATGGAAGACAATGATGACGAAAAACGTTCTTCCTCAGGAATACAGAAGTATCAGAACCAGAAAATGTGCCAAACTGCGGGTGAAAGCCATATGCACCAAAAAATGGTGACTTACCAGTGGAGTCCTGTCTGCGATTATTTATGGCAAACTCAGCCAGAGACAAAAACGAGGACCACTCTTCCTGGTTCTCAGAGACAAAGCATCTCAAATAAGTCTCCAGATTCTGATTGGTACGCTCAGTCTGTCCATTCGTCTGGGGATGAAAGGCAGAGGAGAAAGACAGTTGTACCCCGAGCCGGGTACAGAACGCCCTCCAGAATCTGGACACAAACTGAGTCCCACGATCAGAGACCACGTCAGTGGGAATGCCATGAAGTTTCACAATGTTGTCAACAAACACTTGTGCAAGAGTTTTAGCATTGGGGAGTCCGGGTAATGCAATAAAGTGCGCCATTTTACTAAAACGATCTACAACCACCAGAATAACTGTCTTACCAGACGACTCAGGCAGATCAGTGATGAAGTCCATGGATAGGTGAGTCCATGGTCTGGACGGGATGGGTAATGGAAGTAGGGGTCCAGAGGGACGAGTATGTGTCACCTTAGAGCGTGCGCAGACACTACAGGCTGACCACATATTCCTCAACACACTTACGCAGACCTGGCCACCAGAATCTACGAGAGATGAGGTCGACAGTGGATTTACTCCCAGGGTGTCCCGCAAGCACCGAAGAATGATGCTCCTCAAACACCTTATAACGCAAATCAGAAGGAACAAACAACTTCCCGGAAGGGCAAGACTCCGGCGCATCTCCCTGGGCCTCAAGCACTTTAGCCTCAAGATCAGGGTAAAGAGCGGATATCACCACTCCTTCAGACAGTATAGGGCTAGGATCTTCAAAATCACCACCTCCGGGAAAACTACGTGACAAGGCATCCGCCTTCACATTCTTAACCCCAGGACGGTATGTGACAATGAAATTGAATCTGGTGAAGAACAAAGACCATCTGGCCTGCCTCGGATTAAGTCGTCTAGCCGACTCCAGGTAAGCCAGATTTTTGTGATCAGTGAATACCGTGATTGGATGAATCGCCCCTTCCAACCAATGACGCCATTCCTCAAAAGCCAACTTAATGGCCAGTAACTCTCTGTTACCCACATCATAATTTCTCTCCGCCGCAGAGAGTTTTTTTCGAAAAAAAAGCACATGGGCGCCATTTACCAGGTGACGGGCCCTGTGATAACACAGCTCCTACCCCCACATCGGATGCGTCAACCTCCACAATGAAAGGTTGTGACACATCTGGCTGCACCAATATAGGGGCAGAGGAAAAGCACTCCTTTACAGCAGAGAAGGCTTGCAATGCTGCCTCAGACCACACTGAGACATCTGTCCCCTTCTTAGTCATGTCAGTTAAGGGTTTAACTATAGTCGAATAGTTCTTAATAAATTTTCGGTAATAGTTGGTGAACCCCAAAAATCGCATAAGAGCCTTCAGATTTTCAGGTCGGTCCCAGTTCAGAACAGCACCGACTTTCTCTGGATCCATACGAAAACCTGAAGATGAAAGCAGGTATCCTAAGAATTGCACCTCATGTACCGCAAAAGCACATTTCTCTAATTTTGCATACAACTTATTATCTCTTAAGATCTGTAACACCTGCCTCACGTGATCCTGATGTGTCACCATATCTGGAGAATAGATTAGTATGTCATCCAAATACACGACTACAAACCTCCCCACAAGATGATGAAAAATGTCATTAACAAAATGCTGGAAGACAGCAGGAGCATTGGTCAACCCAAAAGGCATGACCAGGTTCTCAAAGTGGCCCTCAGGAGTGTTAAAGGCCGTCTTCCATTCATCCCCTTCCTTGATCCTGACCAGATTATATGCCCCCCTTAAAGGGAACCTGTCATCTCCGAAACACCCCCTGAACTAGAGTAAGTGTTGTATAGTGTAAGTGATGCTGAATCCGAATATGTAAGTTTTATCTTCATACTCGCTTCCATTCCGACTCTGTGTTCCCACAAACTTGCAGTAAAATACACTCACTGGACTCTTCTTTGAGTCCTCTCCATTATGTGAGTGAGCACTGGAGTCCAGTGAGTGCATTTTACTGCAGGTTTGTGGGAGCACAGCGTCAGAATGCAAGTGAGTATGAAGATAAAAATTACATATTCGGATTCAGCATCACTTACACTATACAACACTTACTCTAGTTCAGGGGGTGTTTTGGTGATGACAGGTTCCCTTTAAGTCCAACTTGGAGAACACCTTAGCATCCACAATCTGGTTAAACAAGTCAGGAATCAAAGGAAGGGGGTACGGATCACGGACAGTAATCCTATTGAGTTCACGGAAATCCAGACATGGCCTAAGGGATCCGTCCTTTTTTTTAACAAAAAAGAACCCTGCTGCCACAGGAGATTTGGAAGGCCTAATATGTCCTTTGGCCAAACTCTCAGCAATATATTCCTTCATGGCCGTTCTCTCAGGTCCAGAAAGGTTATACAGCCGAGATTTAGGCAATTTTGTTCCAGGGATAAGATTGATAGGACAATCGTATTCCCGGTGAGGGGGTAAATCCTGACATCCACCTTCAGAAAATACATCAGAGAAATCCGATATAAAAGAAGGAAGAGTCTTAGTGGTTAAAGCAGAAAAAGATGTATTAAGGCAATTGTCAACACAATAATCGCCCCAATCCACAATTTGTCTAGTATGCCAGTCAATGGACGGATTATGTTTGCTTAACCACGGTAAACCTAGAACCACAGGAGCAGGAAGACCTTCCAACACAAAACATGAAATAAGCTCCTGATGAAGTTCACCCACTCTTAATTTGATATCATGCACCATCTGAGACAAACACTTCTGAGAGAGAGGTGCAGAATCAATGGCAAACACAGAAATCCTCTTATCCAAAGAACTTGGTGACAATCCATGCATACGGACAAACTGAGCATCAATCAAGTTCACCCCTGCCCCGCTGTCAATAAACACCTCAATTTTCACAACCTTTGACTCTAGCGCCACCTCGGCAGTCAGGATAAAACGGGTACTGCAGGATGAAGAAAAATGCACATTTTCAGTCTCCCTACCCACTCCACCAAGAGTGAGATGAGAATTCAACGCCCCCTTTTCTTTTCTCTCTTTTAGAGATAGAAAGCATGGACATACATTGATAAAGTGTCCTTTCTGACCACAGAAAAAACACACACCCTTTTTATTACCAAGATGATTGCGGGTGGCTACCGGAGTGGCTCCCCCTAATTGCATAGGTTCATCCCCAGACATCAACCTAGGGGAATATTCACCCAAAGTGTCATAAGAAGCCGGTACACTATGTGATAGTATGTCCTGAGAGCGGGGGCCCCTAGATCGCTCTCTCAGGCGCCTATCCATGCGTACAGCCAGAGACATAGCGGCCTCCAAAGACACAGGAGTTTCCTGAAAGGCCAAAGCGTCCTTCAGCCTTTCAGACAAACCTTGACAGAATTGGCTACGTAAAGCCGGATCGTTCCATTCAGTATTGGTCGCCCACCTCCGAAACTCAGAGCAATAAGTCTCAACTGGCCGCTTACCCTGACAAAGGTCACGTATCTGGGTCTCAGCCAGGGAGATACGATCCGGGTCATCATAGATAATCCCTAAAGCCTTGAAAAATTCATCTACTGACCGGAGAGACTGCGATCCGGTCGGCAGAGAAAAGGCCCATGACTGCGCATCCCCTTTAAGCAACGAGATGACCACACCAACCTTCTGTTCCTCATTACCAGAAGAACGTGGCCGCAGTCTGAAATACAATTTGCACGCCTCCCTAAATAGAACAAAATTATCACATTCCCCAGAAAATCTATCCGGGAGGGGGACCTTAGGCTCCAAACAGGCCTGACACTCAGCACCCCCAGAACCACCAGCCGGTGGTCTCTGAATCTGGTTGCGGATGTCCGCCACCTCCAAGCAGAGTCCCTGCAGCCGTTCAGCCAGTGCAGCAATAGCATCCATGTCAGCACAAAAATGACATAAATTTTTGTTTGTTGGCGGGTTATAATGTCACGCTCTGGTGTGGGGGGAAAGGCCACACCGAGCGTAAGAAGGATGGGAACAGACAAAACCAGGGAACTGGTCACCTCCTGCAGGGGACCCTAAGACTAGGCCCTAGCTGGCTACCAGTATGAGCTAACCCGGGTGGTAGGAAAGCCCATACGCAGGAACCTAATCTTGATATACCCTAGATCACCCTGCAGTCTAGTGACACAAGAGAGTAACCCGTTCCTCCAAGCATAAGGAGGAACAAGAGACTCAAAACGGGAATAACCAAAGGAAGGGAAAACACTTAACTTTAAGTAGAACTCAGCAACTGGATCTCAGCCGAGATCCACACCACTCTCAATCAGGGATGTAGAAGATATAACCCGCAAGGGATACTGGGAGAGGAAGAGGTAAATAGCAGAAAGCTAATTGCCAAGCGGCAACAGCTGAGGGGAAGGGGTGTGGAGAACAGCACCCAAACCACAGGGAAGCCTGTCAAACATGTCACTTAGAAAGCAGCGCAGAACGTCTGATTCCAGGCGCAAGCCCACTCGTGACAGCTACTTCACAACACTGAGCTATAGAGCTGCCTCATCCTCCTCTCTGCTCTGCTGGTCAGGGGTTATGATCCTGAATACAGCTGATAAGAACTTCAGCTGAATCTCTGTATGAGTTCATGAGGAGACATGAGGTACAGAGAGGACAGACAGGACAGACTGTGGTAATGGAGACCGCATCCCCACCCTCCTGTCTGTACTTCATGTCTCCTCATGAACCCCGTTCCTACAGAGATTCAGCTGAAGATCATATTAAACTGTATTCAGGATCATAGAGGAGGATGAGGCAGCTCTTTAGCTTAGTGTTGTGAAGTAACTTGTCCTCCTGTGTGATTAGCGGCCATTTTATTTCTCCTAATGATTGCTCCCTAGACAAAACGAACCATTATAACCAATCAAAAGTATTTGGGAATATATTTATAATGAAGTAATATTTAAGTATTTTCTTTTTTTTTAATTCCTGGAGAATCCCTTTAAGGTTCACAATGAAAGATAGATCATCACAATTATTTCCACAAATTATGTGTCATTCTGTTTAGGTAACGGCGTTATGTTGGGCCGGTAGTGGCCAATAAGAATGTGGCATCCTTCAGTGACTCCCATGTGTTTGAGTACTCCCTTTTTATTGGGTATATAGCTATATCTTGCTGAGCATGCTCTTTGCCTCGAAGCTGATAATACTTCCTCTCTGTGGAATGTGCAGGTCGTCCAGACATTGAATTATGAGTCCAGTATTTGGACAGATCCTGATATAAAATGGGCTTATTATGTCGCTGTTTCATTTTAGACCATTCCTTGAGAAATTCCAGGGAGTTTGGGTTGGCTATATATGCTTGTTTTTTTAGGCATGCGTTTATAGTTGTTTTTCTAACAACATTTATCCTAATTCTACAATCTCAGCCCTGGCCTCTTAAAGTTGGCTTTCGTCATAACTTCTTTCTGCTGTGTTCAGGACTGTAAACTTTTCTTAATTCATAAAACCAAGTGTGATATTTGGCCACAACCAAAAGCTTCAGCTTTATATCACTAAAAATGCTAGTGGTAATTCACCTAGGACCTGATTCTTTCTCCAAACAGACATTTCTATGGCTCGACTCTCTTTCTGCCTTAAAATACCTGTGTGTTGTATGCCAAAGAGTGACAGTCCTGGCAGTGCCTTAGTTTATACCTGTTTTATTGTTCAGCTCATCTCATGTAAGGATAAGATCAATGTTTTACAGTTCTCAGGACGTTTTCTGTTAGACATTACAGCAAAAAGCACTTACCATACTGGATCCATACCTCATGGAACTACCACTAACAGTTGTACTCTGCCTGGTATCATCTTTCATGATTGATGTCATGTAGATACCAGATGTTTTTTTGTATGCATTCATGTTATTGATACACACAAAGGGGGGAATTCACTTTCTGTGCCATCCTTGATATACCCTGTGCTGCCAGAGAATGCTTATGACAAGGCCCAGGCTTCGTCATACATTAGGTGCATCATCCAGCAGTCCGTGCATCTAAACAGCTCAGAGCTGCAGTGGATTTGTCTTTGGTGCTCTTTCCTGCCCCTACTACACACTCTTTTGGAAGTGTGGCGAGGGCACCATAAAAAGAGGCACTTTTGACTTTTTTCCAAAAAGTCACTTTTAACCCCTTCACTAACAGCGCTGTACATGTATGGCACTGAGAGGGTCATTAAACATGGCGCCGCTCACGCATGCAGCGGGCGCCATAGCCGGTGGGACTGTGCTATTTCAAACAGCAGAGGCCCGCAGTCAATGTCCGCTACCGGCAATAATGCCGATTGCAGTCAGTAAAGCCTGTAGCACAACATCCTTAAGGGCCTTTACGTGGCCCGAGAATCACACAGATTATCGCTAACAAGCATTCATAGTAACACTCTTTAGCGATGATCGTGTGGTGTGAATGTACCACCGATTACCCGATGAACGAGCGAAACGCAAAAGTGATTGTTTACCAGCAGCAGATTGTGCCATGTAAACACGATCTCCTGCTAGAAAACGAGTCCTTATAGAGAAGAGTCATGTCATTAGCAATTTCTCATCCCCATACCGTGGAGGAGATTGCTGCATGTAAATTCAGTAGTTTCCTCTGCTAGCGATCAGCAGATTGTCGGGAAGGAATGCTTCCTTCTCAACAATCTGCTGTAATATCATACCTTTTGTATCTTTCTTCCACGTTGTAAAGAGCATCTGCAATACTTCTCTTGGATGTCAGAGTTGTTTCTCATTAGACCGGATATAAAGCTCTTTTATGACATGCTTTACTCCTGCTACTTGGCACTGATCCTTCTCTAATTACCTGTAGAATTTCAAACACTTGTAGATAAGTGTAGGGCAAAATTGGTTATCCAAAAATTTTCTATTAACTTAATGCCTCCTATAAATCAATACAAATTCTCCTGTCAGCAATAATGTGGCGCCTTAGTACTGTCAAGAGGTTCAGGCTGGGAGGTAATCTAATGAAAATACTTCCAAGACATAATAACGAGAATTGATAAGCCAGGTTTATCACACTCCACGTCCTTATACACAAGGGCTAATATGAGCGTTTGTGTGTATCAGACACTCTATATCATAAAGTTTCTGTTTTTATTTTTCCTTTTATATCATGACTTCTTTAGTCCTGAAATGTTAGTCTGCCAGTAAATATTGGGGGTGGTCCTTTCATTATATCACAGAAAATCACGAGCAGTAACATTTTTAGTCAAACAATATTGTAATATTGTAATTATATAATACTGTATGCAAGTATGACTTCTGGTTGAGCTTTAGACACTAAACCTGACCAAAGACAATTTTCAAAGCCAGGCCCATGAAAGTTAGGCCATGGACCTTTAATATTGAAATAGAATTTCCCTAGGTAAGTAGTGTAAACATGCAAATTCATTAAAAAAAAAGAATAGTTTTTTCACCAACACGTTTTTGGGGAAGGTCTATTATTAGTGTATTACATGTAGGAAGCTTAAAACCAGACCAGACAAGCAGAATGTGTGCCAGATTTATTTAATTTATCACATTGGTTCATACTGTGTAATCTATTAGGTGTACCTTAGTTGACACCAGACACTTTTCTTTTTTCTTGTTTTACTTTAGACCAATATTTTGTAAAATTGTGGTGCAATATTTGCATTGTGAATGCATTTGAGACTCCTCTAAGCCATGTCCCCTTTTATAGACTCTTTTCAATACTTACTGTTGAGACACAAAAATTTGTGACATAATAAATCTGGTGCAAGGCATGTACGTAAGTTTTTAGTTTTTTTGTGCAAATTGAGGCATATTTCTGACACAGTTAGCTAGTTAGTACATCTGCTCCATTAAGTATATACTATCAAACATCTGATAGCAGGCATTATAGCAGGGGTCCCAAAACTACGGGCCGCATGCCCTGAGGCCATTTATCCGGCCCCCGCCATACTTCTGTCTTTTTCTGGCGGCGCTGCACTGTTCTGACCACGTACAGCGTCAGGACATAGTGCGCGCACTCTGACCTGACGCTGCACCAGTCAGGTGACAGTGCAGCGCAGGCAGAGAAGACAGAGGCCGGACCCGGAGCAGAGCCGCGGCGCAGGAGAGGTAAGAGAGTTTTTTATTTTATTCTGATGGGGGCAGAGTGGGCTGATCTTAGGTCTGATAGGGGCACAGTGGGCTGATCTGAGGTCTGATGGGGGCACAATGGGCTGATCTGAGGTCTGATGGGGGCACAGTGGGCTGATCTGAGGTCTGATGGGGCAGAGTGGGCTGATCTGAGGTCTGATGGGGGCACAATGAGCTGATCTGAGGTCTATTGGGGGCACAATGGGCTGATCTGAGGTCTGATGGGGCACAATGGGCTGATCTGAGGTCTGGTGTGGGCACAGTGGGCTGATCTGAGGTCTGATGGGGGCACAATGGGCTGATCTGAGGTCTGATGGGGCACAATGGGCTGATCTGAGGTCTGATGGGGGCACAGTGGACTGATCTGTGGTCTGATGGGGCACAATGGGCTGATCTGAGGTCTGATGGGGGCACAGTGGACTGATCTGTGGTCTGATGGGGCACAATGGGCTGATCTGAGGTCCGATTGGGGCACAGTGGGCTGATCTGTTCTTTATTTTAAATATTGTATTTGTTCCCGTTTTGTTTTTTTACTTTAAAATAAAATATGTGCAGTGTGCATAGGGATTTGTTCATATTTTTTTTTTTATAGTCCGGCCCTACAACGGTCTTAGGGATAGTGAACTGGTCCCCTGTGTAAAAAGTTTGGGGACCCCTGCATTATAGTATTTGTATTATAAGGACATCATTGTTTAAACTGGCACAGCCTTAGCAGGATTGAAATACATGTATTTAGTTGCCAATAGACACCCTTAGCCAAGTGATGTCCCTCTAGATTAGTACATATCCAAAATCAGTTCCCTTCTGCCTGTTAAAAAAGCCTGCCAGATAGGTTCAGTAGGCCAAAGTGTGGTATACACATTCTGACAGACATTGGTCTTAAGGTCTCGCTTGAAGGAAACTGTCATACAATTTCAAACATGACAGTGTTAATGCTGGACACTTTATTCTGCAGAAGAAGAAAATTATACAGTGGAAGGAACTGAACCTGACCTCCAGACACACAGTACTGTGCAAATGCGTTATGCAGGTGTGGAAAAAATGATGCAAAGAAAGAATACTTTCAAAAATAAAGTGTCAATAGTTTAAATTTACATTTATTCTGCAGCAGGACAACAACGCTAAGCATACAGCCAGTGTCATTAAGAACAGAGAGTCCTGGAAGTCATGATATGGCCCCCACAGAGCCCTGATCTCAACATCATCAAGTCGGTCTGGTGTTACATGAAGAGTCAGAAGGATTTGATCAAGTCTGCATCCACAGAATCAATCAAAGATCTGTGATTAGTTCTCCAAGATGTCTGGAACCTCCCTTCTAAGTTCCCTCAAAAACTGTGTGCAAGTGTACCTAGAAGAATTGATGTTGTTTTGAAGACACCAAATATTGATTGGATTTCTTTTTTGTTCATTCACTTTGTATTTTGTTAATTGATAAAAATAAACTATTAACACTTCTGTTCTTGAAAGCATTTCCTCACACCTTGTTAAGACTATTAAACAGTACTTTATGACCACACTCTTCCTGCCTTCTACATGGCTATTATGTACAACAATGCATAGGTTATATGAACAACATAATTAAAGGGACATAATGAATAAAATGGCAAGCACTTATGCCTCATAATAATCTACTTTATGTCTGTATGTTGTAAACTGAGAAATTATTTCTGACACAGTGTAGGTAGTTTATTTTCACTGGTGAACCAAAAACAGTTGTTTGACATATGAAGGAAATGTTATTACCATCTAGGGCAGCCTCATAGATATCATGGCACTGCATCTTGAAAATTCCTAAATTAAATCTCTTTGTTGCTCTTAGAGAGAGAGACAAATGGATATCCTGCAGCAAAGTTTATACCTCCTTGAAAAGGTTTAGAGTGAATACCAAAAATCTCTTAGAATACACTAACACAAAACTGTCCAGCTTTAATCCAGTAATTGCATCCTGCCGAGTCCTTCTTCTGTAAAATCTGGTCAGTCTGCCATCTATTACACTGCAAAGTCCAGTTACTCCTCCTGTATCTTCACTGTTGAGTAACTCTTACACATTAGGTCCCGACTCCTCTGCCTTAGGGGTGATTTTTGTAAAGATTTAGTAATTTCACATTTTCTTCCAATTATATATGTGAGATTACAGGAAATTTTACAATGTAACCCATCTGGTGGACTCAAATTGTAAATTAATCCTAGACTTAACATGGCCAAACCTGGTGATTTTGGTAGGACCAGCTGGCCATCTAATGTGTATGGAGTTGTCCTGACTTTTCCATGGTGTTCAACATACCTGATTCTTTTGGTCTCAGTGAAGATAAGCCACCACCAGAGCTATCTGGGAGCAGCTTACTCCCCATGAGCATGCGTGTGTATTGGAGGGGTCAGGTGTCATAGTTTTAGGCTTAAAAAGCTTTTTCAGATGTATAAAGTGACCATCTTTATTGTACATACAGGAACTGCAGGCACTCAGTTTGCTAAAAGAGAAAAAAAAGATGTTACTCTATAAGAGACATTCATGAGCACTCATCTCAAAAATCCCTGATGCTATTTAACTAGCTTCTGGTTGGAGTTGAGATAGCTTTTAAAGGGCATCTGTCAACAGATTTTTACCTATGACCCTGGCTGACCTGTTACATGTGCACTTGGCAGCTGAAGGTCCCATGTTCATATGTGCCCGCATTGCTGAGAAAAATGAAGTTACACCTAGAGGCTCTGTTCTCTCTGCAACTGCCGTGCGCTCTGCACTTTGATAGACAGGGCCAGGCAGTGAAAACATTATCATGCCATGAACATGGGACCAACACAGATGCCTTCAGCTGCCAAGGACACATGCAACAGGTCAGTTTCATAGGTACAAATCTGCTGACAGATGCCCCTTAATGCCGTAAGAGCAACAGAATATCTGATAGTTATTTGGGTTGTAAGCTGTAACTACTCTGACAGCTGAAGTGGTGTTTCTGACACAATAGTGTTACCTGGCAGATAAATACAGCTGCACCCTGCTCTGCACCCAAGTTCCACTCATGTAGCCCTGGCTTGTGGATTGCCATCATCCAAGCCCCAGCTCAGCCCATGCTGATCTAATCACGCTGACAGGAGTTTATTATTAGTATTTTACCGTAATCTCAGGAACTGGGTTTCACATTAAAAATGACTTTTTCTTTTAAGAGAACGCTTGCCAGAAAACCTCTTTGGCTCTGATTATTTTGTTTACTGATCCTGTCTGCCAAGGCATTATTTTCTCCTCTGCTATGACTAAAGAGCGAGGTTATTTAAAAACGTAAGTGAAATGAGAGCACATGAGCTCTGCCAAAAGTTTCAGTCGGAAAAGAATGCTCGGGTAACTTGCAGAGCAGACATAAATCGGTTTATTTTTATTCCATTTCCCTATCCAGGATCAATGTTTCGCAGGTATGACTCTTTTCCGCCCAACAAGCACCATTCTGTAAATATCGCAGGTGCAAGCAGTGCTTAAAGTGCACCTGTCATCTCAAGTGTCCTTTCCGTTCCATGTAGCATAGGTACATAACATACAAGAAATCATATTCCTGGCCACATGACAAGTGTCTGCCATGATATTATTGTATACATTGATCTTATTTAAGGGCTGTAAGACTTCTTTGAACAGTTAATTATTATTTCAGTTAATTCTTACAGCTCACCGGCAGCTGTATATACACATATTCACATGCAGATTAACTTCACTTAAGTCCAATGGGCAAAATGTTCAGCTTTCCAGAGTGGAATCAACAAAAAGATTGAACATGCTGTAGATTAGAGAATCCATGGAGTTTTCATTCTCTCCTCTGGCCTTGAATTCAGTCCTGGGCTGACTTACAAGCGCCAGCAGTGGTATCTCTGTGTGTCTGTGTCTCTGTCTCCCTCCAGCAGCTCCTCCTTGTCCCTCTCCTTTTTTGACCTCTATGGGAAGCACATAACCTGATTCCTATTTGATCTATGAAAAAAAACTAACTGATAGTTCATCACCAAATGTCCCGCAGAAGCCACTTATGACTGGCAGCCTTAGGTTTCTAACCATGTTGAAGACAGGAGATCTCACTTTCAGGAACCACTGAAACATTCAGGTAGAGTGGGCAAGTATGATAGAAAAATGACCTTCTCATTAGGGTTTGCATACTGATTAGGCAGCTTTTTCACTATAGATAAAATGGCCAAATAAAGTGACCAACCTGACACCTAAGGCCACATGCACACAGTGCAATTTAGGCAAAAATTTTCCATGCAGATTTTCATGTTGTAAATCCGCAACATAATACAGTAGCAGCTAACTAAGGGTGCATTCACATCACAGTTTTAAAGAAAAACAGGATCCTGTAATATAAAAAAATAAAAAAACAGATCCTGTTGCAACAGTTGTCATCTGTTTGAGCCATATCCATCTGAGATCCATTTTTTTTTTAGATGGAAACAAAAGTACTGCATGTAGGACTTTTTTTCCCCGTCCAAAAAACGGATGTGTGGATTCTGCACGAAAAGGCAGCAACATCTGCTTGGAATCCGCAAATGTACCATGTGCTTGTTCCCTAACAGTCCAAAATGTGACATTTTCTTTGTAAACCATTTTTCACACTCAAAAAGGTTCCTGAGTTGCTGGTTGCATTTATCTGCTCAGTCCTGAGAAAGTGTAATGATTGATTAGCTGTGCACACATATACGGTATGTAAATAATATACTTATACTGCTTCAGTATGTAGGGGGAATTTATCAAAGGCTGCCAGAGGATTTGACTCATTTATGGTGAAATGCATCCTCCAGTAGTCCGTGCTCCTAGACTGAAATGTACGGTAGATCCAAGCTGCTGTAGATTTCAGTCTTTGTTTAGGCCAGAAAACTGGCGAAAAAGGAGAAAAATGTGGCGGGCCAACTGGCCCCACCCCTCACCTCCCTCACTTCACCCGCTTCATAGAGAGTGGCGAGAACGGCATAGAAATGCATATATTTATACACAATGGGGAGGTTTGCGTCCCAGAGAACTGGTGTAGGGGGAACAATAATTTCCCCCCTATATTAGTATTAGCAGGTGCACAGACATTTTACTAATAATATGCGTTTGACTCATATTCTAGTTTATGTTAGAATTAAGTCTACCAATGTGTGATTGTTAATGTTATTTTTACACAAATCTTCGACTCGCTTTATTTTTCTTCTTACTCTGTGGTACCTTTACTATGACTCCACGTCAGCAGTAAAAACATTGTAAAAGGTGCAAGGGCATGTCTGCAATGTGCACACGCTGCTTCTCAGGTGTACTGAGGAATACACTTTTTATGCTACAACCCTTTCCAGAATCCTTTCCTTCATACAGTACATCATTTTTTTTCAAATTGTAAGAATTGTTGCAGTCAGATGCGGCAAAGTCTGTGAAATGTAGAATGTACATTATGTGTACATTGGCTTGTGGTGTTTTTTGTTGGGTCAGATGTGTGTGTTTCAAAGTGCAGCATGCTATGCATCTAGCATTTAGGTTTCTCTATAGGTTTTGAAAAATGTCAGGAAAAATGTTTATAAATTGAGATGAAATAAAAAACACAGCAGCAAAAACACACACACAAAGCTTGCTACATATAAAAAGGCTGGTGTTTTAATGTGCATGTATGGCCTCATACACACATCCGTGGCCCGGCAATTTGCGGCCCCCAAGGCACAGGCACCATCCGTGTGGCTGCCGCAAACAGATCCAGACCCATTCAGCTTGAATGGGTCCGTGATCCGTCCGGACAGCAAAAAATAGAACAGGTTCTGTTTTTTTGAGGTACAGAAGCACAGAGAGAAACCCCATGGAAGAACTCCGTAGTGCTTCAGCGGCGTTCCATACCTCCATTCCGCATCCGGTGCACAAACGGCCGGTGCCCGTATATTGCAGACCCACTGTTTGCAGGCTGCAATACAGCCGGGCAACAGCCCCATGCTTGAGGCCTTCTGATGCACCTTGCAATGCCAGTAATGGACAACGTGTAAAGTAGACTAATGGCTCATGCACACGACCGTGTGCTGGCCAGGCCCGTGCTGCGGACCGCAAACCGTGGGGCCACTACATGCGGATCCAAGACCGATTCACTTGAAAGGGGTCTGTGGTGCAGGCAAGGATAAATAACCCACGGAAGCAGTCTGTAGTGTTTCCGTGGGCTTCTGATCTGTGCCTTCATTCCATTCAATACGGCCGCGGCCGTGTGCATGAGCCCTTAAGGGTATGATCACACAAGACTGAAATGCTGGGGATTTGCTGCCACAATTTTAGGTGCAGAAAATCCTCAGCACTTTATTGTACCAGAAAATTAAATAAATTAAATCTCAAAAAGGTTTGCAATTTAAAGGGAACCTGTCATCAACTTTATGCTGACTGTACTGAGGGCAGCATAAATTAGTGACAGAAATGCTGATTTCAGCGGTGTGTCACTCATGAGCTAAAAATAAGTGGTTGCTGAGAACCAACATCACAAGCATTGCATCCCAGGCCTTGAAAAGAGTCAAATCTACCTGAGAAGAGTCATGGTTATTCCTAATCTCCTGCTGTCCCGCCCATCTGCTGATGACTGGCAGTTCTCTCCTAGAGAGAGAAAGGGAGAAAACTAGGTAGAAGACTGTCAGTCATCACCAGGTGGGCAGGGAAAGCAGGAATTCATGAATAACCATGACTCTTCTCATGAAGATTTCACTCTTTTCCAGGCCTAATCTGCAATGTTTGTGATGTTGGTTCTCGGCAACCACTTACTTTTTACTTATAAATGACAGACCGCTGAAATCAACTCACCTGTCTCTACCTTATGCTGATGTTAGTATGGGCAGCATAAAGGTGATGACAGGTTCCCTTTAAATTGACGTGCAGTGCTGCTTCAAAATCCCCATCCTGCCAATTTTGTTCTGTCAATTTCATCTTTTGCATTGCAGAGGGCGAACTCCACAGCAAATTTGCATGTAAATCGTGAATTTTGCCACAGTTTTTTTGTGGATTTTGCCTTTGATCCATGGACATAATTTAATGATTCAATTGGGCATTATGTGCCACAGGCCTATGATTTTTATTAATGTACTGGGAGCAGTGAGGCCACGGACTGTCATTGCTGCAGCCAGGAAGCTTTTGTCAGTGACAGGGATGCATGCTGGAAGTGGCAGAGGAAAAAAGGGGGAAGTATTGATTCTTTTGTCATGTCAGCAATGTACAGTGGCTGCTCGAAGTTATATGTAACTCGGACAACCTGATAGTATTACTGTTGTTTTAAAAAAACAAATACCAAACTACAGAGCCACCCTCCATATTTTGCTCACTAAGTGTCTGATCATTTCTTTCTCACTGGCAGTTCAGTTAACCCTAGATTACATTCATACCATTCTTGCTGCAATACAAATCAAGACTCAATAGGAGGAATTTATTAAAACTGGTGTTTCATATGACAGTCTTAATGCTGGCATAACACGCGCCAAATTTATTGAGGCGCATGATTTTGGCACATCTTGGGAGGTTTTGGTGCCAGAATCTAAAATGTATGCTAATAGCTGGCATAGATATTAAGTGTCATTTATGGCAGTTTTTTCCATGTTATTATTATTATTTTTTTTTTTTTTTTGAAAAGTGTGAAAAAGTTTTTAGCAAAGTTACAAATAATCTATGGTATGCTCTGGCACGGAACAAAGCAAAGGTTTTGTTTTGTTTTGTTTTTTTGCTTGAATAACACAACCGTATGTTATGTTTTTGATGCTGTTTTCTCTTCTTTAGTCAATGGTATCCTGATCTCCCAGTGAGAAATTATACACATGGTTAGCAATGTTTTTGGTGGGAGCAGCCCCATGTAAACAGTGTCAAGAGTGCATCTAGAAGGAACCATTAAAATAGTTCTCGAATGCATTCCAAGACAAACAAAATCCACGCAGAGCAGGAAGCCTAAAAAATGCTAGCAATGTATTGTGTTCCATAAATATTCTAATCATATGTTTTCTCTGAATACGTTATATATATAATCTTTTCAACATTTTCATTGGTGCATTATACTATAAATGCAGAATCCTGCAAACAGAAACATTCAAAATCAATCAATTTTCTGAAAATTAGATGTATGGTCTAATGAAAAAAATAAGTGTACTCCTTGGTGAAGCGAAACAAAGTTATTTACCACATTTCTACACATTTTACTGCACCATTTGAATTTGGTTATTTCTCAGTCAATGCCCTGTAACAGACATCACAGCCTCCAAGCATTTCTTGTAGCCAGTTAACTGTCTATGGGAGGAATTTATCAAGATTGGTGTCCACCTCTTAATAACGGTGACACCTCAGCAGGTTTGTGTACCAGAAGGTTTATATCAAGTGTAATTGACACCATTTTTTGGTTAATGAAAGCCAATGTAATACAGCAGAGTGGACCATCATTCAACGATACCTATGTGTGGGTAATCCATGTAGCCAAATCCCTGAAAAAGAAGTTTGTTAGTTATGCTAATGAGCCTCAAGGTGATAAACTGTTCCAGGAGCCCAAGCCTGCCTCCTGTAAGAGCCCAAGTCCGCCTCCTCACTTGGGCCCAGTGCCTTCCCTTGCACCTTCCAGTCCTCCCCTCTCCTCTATGACGTCACCATCTTCTTTGAAGTATCCCACTTGGTCATCTTGTCTATCTGTGAAATCTTGCGCAAGCACAGAAAAGGTAGCAGTCTGCGCTTGAGCACTCCCTTCCCTGCGCAAGGCATCTAACTCAGTAAAACTGCAGTGAGCGCCTATGGTCCCATGTTGACGACATCACAGCCCTTGGCACATGCACTTGTTGAAAACATTGTGACTTTTTGGTGCCACTTTTCTGGCAAAGGGGGCTTCATGTGTCTTGCTCTTTCTTGCAGAAAACTTTAGTTTGGCCACATGTTAAAAATCAACCTATCGATTAATAATTAGGTCTGGGGACTTGAAGTTTATTCCAGGACCTGTGTTAAAGGAAATCTGTCACCAGGTTTATGATGGTCTATCTGAGGGCAGCTTAAAATGGTGATAGAGACCTTGTTTCCAGTGGTTTCTCACTTTTCTTAAACATACTTGGGGTGGCTGTCTGGGAACATATGAAATCGAGAGATGGAGTGTGGAGACATTTTTACTTTGGATGTCTAAGATTATATTTTAGTGGTGGATGGAATATTAAGGTAATCTAAATGCTTCACTTTTAGATTTAGGATAGAGGTATCCTTTAAAAAATGGTTCAGAAATTGCTTGAATAGCAGTTCACTACTAATTATCAATATTGGTCCATTTCATTATGGTTGCTTTCACACAGGAATCAGTACCCATAATACAACGATTCCCAACATTGTTACTGCTTCCATTGAATCCCTATTCACATTTTTAAGAAGAATCTTGATGTACAATTGTTGGCCAAGCCATTTTATAATTTTGGCCAAGGTTTGTCGGCTACTCTCATGCCAAGCACCTTTGGGCAGGGTCAAAGGTGTTTTCTGGGATTTTAATATTGTTGACCTATCCTCAGGATAGGTCATCAATATAAGATATATAAGATCGATGGGGGCCCGACACCTGGCACCCCTGCCGATCAGCTGGTTGAAGGGAAGGATGCACTCCATAATGCAGCCTTCCCTTGCCATTGACAGAGCAGCGGTGAGCATTTCAAACTACAAACTGTACCATTCATTTCAATGGGACGGCTCCTTCCTATTCAAGTGTATAGTACACGGCTTGTAATTACACCTGCTCACCTCTGCGCTATCCATGGCGAGCAGGTAAACAAACAAGGGGAGGCTGCGCTTGCACAGAACGTGGCCTTCCCTTCAAACAGCTGATCGGTGAGGGTGCCGTTTGTTGGACCCCCACCAATCTGATGTTGACCTATTTTGAGGACAGGTCATCAATATTAAAATCCTGGAAAAAACCCTATAAGTTGGTCTGCCAGCTCTGCTCTACATGTGACAGGTTATGTTGCCTTTTAGGTAACCCTGGATGGGAACCACTTCCATAATAACATATTGGACTTATTGCTAGATTCACTTGTGATGGTCCTTCATTGTAATATGGATTTAACTGAACTTATAAACAAAGAAATCACGTAACGTGATAAGATGTGTCAGGAAATGGGTTTTTCTACCTGAAACGTTTATAAATTGATCATGAGAATGAAGGTTTCTTCACTCCAGTTCTCAGCAGCCAGGCCGGGAAGACATGTGCAAAGTGTTTCCATTTGTCTGTGTTTTAAACAAGTGGTAAAACATAAAGTCAATAAAGTTCTTCCACTTTATATAATTACATAATAGCAACAATTATTCTTTCAGCTCATTGTTCCCATGAGAGTGAATACATTGTGCTGTGTGTATGTAATTACATGAAAACTACAGTACACATTCATTCTATAACATTATGGATGACTTTGTGCACATCTTGGCAAACAGATCTTTTAGAGCCTTCTAAATTTATAGTGTCTGAATATAATGTGGATCTAGAAAATCCGCAGCACTCCAAAAAGGTTGCATCAAACTTGGTATTTATTCATATAGCAATAACAGCCAGGGGTGCACCTAGCCTTTCTGCTGCTTGAGGCAAAAACTGAAACGGCGCCCCCCCTCCAATGCTCATTTCTTAACCTAACCCCTTTGCCACAATGAAAGCGCTCATTCCCCATGGCCTTTCGGCTGCCCCTCTCTTTTTCCTACCTGGTGCTGCCTGAGGCGATCTCCTCACCTGGCCTCATTAGCGGTGCACCCCTGATAACAGCATAGCGATGTTTCGGCTCAGTTGAGCCTTTTTCAACTGAGCCGAAACGTCGCTATGCTGTTATTGCTCTATGAATAAATACCAAGTTTGATGCAACCTTTTTGGAGTGCTGCGGATTTTCTACATGGATGTTTGTGCAGGGCCTTGAAGCCAGGACCTGAATTACTGCGTGCACCCTATACTCCCTATCGAGGATTTCTTCATATAAATGCACATATTTAACCTTTCTTAAGGTACAGCTGTGCTGCTTCTACCCTATATGTGAATATACTGTATATAATGTGGGTAACATTGCCAAAGTGCCGACCATCAAGACAGATTTTAGCTACACCTTTATTTTTTTCATTGTTCAACAAGACAGACCCAAAATCGTTGAACAGCCAGACAATGTACTATGTGTTGTAAAGCTGGCCACACACATTTAATAGCTGTCAGCCAAACATCTCCCTCCCAACTCCTCCATACTCGTACACATCCGGTTCAGCTGAGAGTCTATGTTTGGTCAGAGGGAAGAGCGGAGAAAACTTCTGCTGACACTTCTGGCGGTGGCTTCTGTCCTGGGAGAACAATAGAGTTGGGCAAAAATATTCACCTAGCCCGATCCTTTTCTACTCCAACTTCTTCTGTCGGGAGAGTCAGGAGAATACACATTAGATTGTTTGCCTTACCATCCATTCTCGTGTATGGGGGCCTTAACGCTGACAAGTGAGCCGTGGTGGTTGTTCCTGCAGCTGCTGCTGGCCATTTCATTTTTTCAAACATTTTTCTAAATGTATTTTTTTTAAATCAGATTAATCAAATAATGTCCGCAGTGCCAATCAACACGGTTATGTCTGATGTTCTGGTTATGATGTCTCTTCATTTTCAGTAAGGTTGTCAGGCAAAATCAATTTACCTGGAGAAAACAATAAAAGACCACACTATTGGTTTGCATAAGATTTTAGTATATCAAAAATATGTAGCACTCTTCTTTCCGTTAAAATACTAAAACCTGAATGGAAGCATAATGGACTCCATTATAAGTCAGTCAGGTATGTTCAAATCCAGATCAGTCACAGCTGTCTTGGCTCCATTATTAACAGAAGCCATGATACAAATGTGAATAGAACCTTAAATGTTCTGGTATAATCTTACATGGTTCCGGTGCTAGTAATTTTTCTATTTTTCACTAGGGAACCCAAACACCTGATCAGATACTACAGGTGATCTAAACATCTAAGGCTCTCTTGACATCAACATTGAAACCTTGAAATCACAATTTATAGCAGCTCAAATCCTTGGTTTGATGACAATTCGGGGCAATTACCATTAGAAGGATTATTTTGCTTTACATGTACTGTGTATTATGCCACCTGTTAGCTAGGCCTCCTTTACACCACGACCATCTATGTAACCTAATCCAGAGCTAGGACCTCATGCTGTTTATCTATCGGATTAGACATAAAATTTATCCCAAACGGTTATTTATTGGGGCAGAATTTCCCGTTAGACATGAAGAACATTCCTGCACAAGCGCTGAGTTCTATCACTCAGTAATATTTAACTTATGATTATTTTTATACTAACTCTTAAAGACATAACAGTATTAACTGTGATTCTATACCACTAATCTGCAACGACTGCTTAAGTAAATTGACAATCCCAGATACAGCAGCAAAGCCTCATGGGGTCAATTAGCTTAACCCAGCTTAATGTAGATAAATGTAAACTAACACATTAAGGCCATATACACACTTAATTCCAAGCAGCATTGCCAGTGCAGTGTAAGCAATCTCCAGTCACACTACAAGGCCACCCACCAGAAATCTGTCTCAAACCTAATGGAGTGTGTCTGCAAGCAAAACAGCCATTGCCATAAACTAATTGAGCTGTGGCTGTAAACAGAGATATAGCGTTCTGAGCAACTTTTAACAATTTACAACCTTTTACAAACATGTACCTATTTACTTAATGATCTGCCCTAAGCATGCTTTTGTATTTTTTCTATTTTTTTCAACAAAAATATCTACTTTTGTATATACTGTAATATATCATGACTAACAGATGAGAAGAACTTGCTGCACTGTGTACCACTTTAATATAGCAGGGACTCTTCATATGTTGAGCACTGTTTAACTGTGTCCCAAATGCGCCATAGTCTGTATTAGAGCTGGGCGATTTGGCCAAAAAAAAAATCTCGATTTTTTAAAAATTTTGGACGATTCACGATTTAAATCTCGATTTTCTTATGTTATTAAAAATATAAAAAAATAAATTTAAAAAGCCTACTGTGCCCCCATCAGACCTCAGATCAGCCCACTGTGCCCCCATCAGACCTCAGATCAGCCTACTGTGCCCCCATCAGACCTCATATCAGCCCACTGTGCCCCCATCAGACCTCACATCAGCCCACTGTGCCCCCACCAGCTCACATCAGCCCACTATACCCCCATCAGACCTCACATCAGCCCACTGTGCCCTCATCAGACCTCAGATCAGCCTATTGTGCCCCATCAGACCCCACATCAGCCCATTGTGCCCCATCAGACCCCACATCAGCCCATTGTGCCCCATCAGACTCCACATCAGCCCATTGTGCCCCATCAGACCCCACATCAGCCCATTGTGCCCCATCAGACCTCAGATCAGCCCATTATGCCCCATCAGACCCCACATCAGCCCATTGTGCCCCATCAGACCCCACATCAGCCCATTGTGCCCCATCAGACCCCACATCAGCCCAGTGTTCCCCCATCAGACCTCAGATCAGCCCACAGTGCCCCCATCAGACCTCAGATCAGCCCACAGTAGTGCCCCCTTCAGACCTCAGATCAGCCCACAGTAGTGTCCCCTTCAGATCTCAGATCAGCCTACAGTAGTGCCCCCCCGAGACCTCAGATTAGCCCACAGTAGTGCCCCCTTGAGACCTCAGATTAGCCCACAGTAGTGCCCCTTCAGACCTCAGAACAGCCCACAGTAGTGCCCCCTTGAAACCTCAGATTAGCCCACAGTAGTGCCCCCTTCAGCCCTCAGAACAGCCCACTAGGCCACCATAAGAATAAAATAAAAAAATCCCTTACCTGTCCTGCGCCTGCGGCTCCGCTCCAGGTCCGGCGCTCCTCAGTCTTCTTCTCCCGGCGGTGCACTGTCACCTGACTGTGTGCAGCATCAGGTCAGAGTGCGCGCACTACGTCCTGACGCTGTACACAGTCAGGACAGTGCAGCGCGGCCCCGAAGAAGAAGAGGAGCGCCGGACACCGGAGCGGAGCTGCGGCGCAGGACAGATGAGAGATTTTTTTTATTTTATCTGGCGGGCGCCATTTTAGGAAAATCGAGTTCACGATTTTCCTAAAAAATTATGCAAAGTCCTGATGGCACATACTTTTATCGTACATGGATGGCTGCCTCTCTATGCTATGTCTGGGAGATTTGCAAACTCTCCCAGAAGTTCTCCCACTGAGCGCTGAAGACACATCTGTGTGTAACAAGTTAGATAGGCAGGGTGATGGGAGTAATAGGGCATATGCAAAGTGAGGGGCTGGGATAGTGATAAGAGTCAGACTAGAAGCCTCTACAAGCGTTTTCACCGCTCAGTAAAATGTTGAGGACTGAAGACAGACTCTCCTTACACCCTGCTTTCTAGAACAAAGAAACATCTTTCCCTAATAAAGTACATTACAATGGTTAACATCCCTGTCTTTACACTATATTAAAAATACACAGACAGTTACACTTTAAAGAGGTTGTGTCACTAATATAACTGTATGTCGTCCAACAGATATCACTATTATATCACTTTCTCCAAATGCCACTATGTGTCAAACCTGACTTATTCTAAAGGTATTGGCCTACCAGTGCCTCTGTGGAAAGTCTGTTTCGATTTTCAGTTGTTGTTGCTTACGTCCTGTAGTGGAGTCTTGTAATACAGGACAAATAAGCTCACAGCGCTTCTTTTCCTTCCCTTCATTAACCGCTCCTCTATGTACATTGTCAGTTATGGATGGATGGTTAGATGGATAGACAGACAAGAACATAGATAATAGACACATAGATAAACATAAGAATCTAACAAATGATGAACATTAGCAGGGGCTGGCTGGCAAATTTTAGCCTGGGGGGCAAGCACACAGCACTGGCCCATGTGTAGCGGCCCACCTTACCCAGTTTAACTCCGCCTACCATATAAAAGCGGTATAGGTAACTGGGCTTTAAATCATTAAAAGGCGGCAGCTGGTTGTGTTTTCACATTGGTATCGCATGCACATGTGCAATCCCAGATACAGAACATTACTGAGTCCGTAGCAACAGCCTGATGATTATAGGGGCCAGATTTACCAACTCCTGAGCTGAAGAGACTCCATAATGGGATCTGATCAGGAAGCTGTTTCTCTACCGGACAAAAAAGTTTTGCATGCAGGACTTTTCTGTCAGGTCTTTTTGACAGAATCTGTGACAGTGGCCCGAACTCAGATGTGAATGAATGGTATTAGACTGAAGTATAGCATCAGATGCACGTATAACACACAAATACAGAGCAAGAACCAAGATCACCACATAAATACAGCACCAGAACCAAGTTCACTACATGAATAAAGCACCAGAACCAAACCAATGAGTCAAAAACAGTACCAGAACCAAGTTCACTACATATATATATCACCAGAACCAAACCCATAAGTCAAATACTGTACCAGAACCAAGTTCACTTCATATATATATCTATATCACCAGAACCAAACCCATAAGTCAAATACAGTACCAGAGCCAAGTTCTCTACATAAATACAGCACCAGATTTTAAAAGTTCAGCACAGAAACCATCTGAGTAGTCAGGTCAGCCCTCACCATATGAAACTACAGCTCCCAACATGGCCTGAACAGCAGTAAAGGGATGCTGGGAGTTGTTGTTTCACAAAACAGCATGCTACCACCTATGATCAGCTGTAGATCATCCAGGTGACTACAGCTCCCATCATACACAGTCAGTAGCAGAATAATCCCTTCCATTCAGTGACTTACAGGTGACGTCTCCTCCTGAGTTCCTCTCCATCTGGTTCAGACCACCATGATGACTTTTCCCATCCACAATTCAGCGCTGCAGATTTTGCCGAGAAGATCTCTTCAGCTTCTCTCTTTACCAACACATTGGCATCCTGCATACTGACACAAACTCATCTTAGTGCCACATGCTGTGTCCTGAATATAACAGCAGCATTAGTGCCACACACATGGCCCCCAATAGTAGTGCCACATACTGTGTGCCCTCTGTATGTAGTGCCACATACTCTGTGCCCTCTGTACATAGTGCCACATACTCTGTGCCCTCTGTATGCAGTGCCATATGCTCTGTGCCCTCTGTACATAGTGTCAAATACTCTGTGCCCTCTGTATACAGTGCCATATGCCCTGTGCCCTCTGTATACTGCCATATGCTCTGTGCTCTCTATATAAAGTGCCATATGCTCTGTGCCCTCTGTACAGTGCCAACACCCTCTGTGCCTTCTGTATATAGTGCCCAATGCTCTGTGCCCTCTGAATATAGTGCCACGTTTTGTGCCCATTATAAATAGTGCCTCTTATGTGTGCCCCCTTTACGTATAATGACTCTTCGATGTGCCCCCTTTACGTATAGTGACTCTTCTATGTGCCCCCTTTATGTATAGTGCCTCTTCTATGTGCCCCCTTTATGTATAGTGCCTCTTATATGTGCTCCCTTTATGTATAGTGCCTCTTCTATGTGCCCCTTTTATGTATAATGCCTCTTCTATGTGCCCCTTTATGTATAGTGCCTCTTCTATGTGCCCCTTTTATGTATAATGCCTCTTCTATGTGCTCCTTTATGTATAATGCCTCTTCTATGTGCCCCTTTTATGTATAATACCTCTTCTATGTGCCCCTTTTATGTATAGTACCTCTTCTATGTGCCCCTTTTATGTATAGTACCTCTTCTATGTGCTTCTTTTATGTATAATGCCTCTTCTATGTGCCCCTTTTATGTATAATGCCTCTTCTATGTGCCCCTTTATGTATAATACCTCTTCTATGTGCTCCTTTTATGTATAGTACCTCTTCTATGTGCTCCTTTTATGTATAATGCCTCTTCTATGTGCTCCCTTTATGTATAATGCCTCTTCTATGTGCTCCCTTTATGTATAATGCCTCTTCTATGTGCTCCCTTTATGTATAATGCCTCTTCTATGTGCTCCCTTTATGTATAATGCCTCTTCTATGTGCTCCCTTTATGTATAATACCTCTTCTATGTGCTCCTTTTATGTATAGTGCCTCTTCTATGTGCCCCTTTTATGTATAATGCCTCTTCTATGTGCCCCTTTTATGTATAATGCCTCTTCTATGTGCCATCTTTATGTATAGTGCCTCTTCTATGTGCCCCTTTACATATAGTGCCTCTTCTATGTGCCCCTTTATGTATAGTGCCTCTTCTATGTGCCTTCTTTATGTATTGTGCCTCTTCTAAGTGCCCCCCGAATACAGCGTACACACACTGTATTATAATACTCTGTAGAAGCTAGAAAACAAAAGGTGTAAAGTAACTGGTTACATGCTCCTGAGGGTCAAATGACAAGAGGTATAATAGATGCAGTGGGTACAGATATATAGTATATACAGCAGTGCACTGATATATCAGTACACTGCTGTATATACCATATCTGTATATACTGCATCTTTTATATCTCGTTAAAGATGCAGTGGGTACAGATATTATGAGCACTTTGTGAGGTATTGGGGGTTGCAATTAAGGTTACGGTCAGTTTTTGGGTTAGGATTAGTATTACGGTTCGTATATTAGGGCTAATATTGGGGTTAGGCGTAGTACTAGCAGTATTAGAGTTAGGGGTTAGTATTGGGGTTAGGCCTAGTATTAGCATAAGACGACCGAAAGTGTTCTGCAATAAAATGAATGGGTCCGCAATTGTTCTGCTAAATTGCGGAATGGATGCAGACCCAGAAAAACAGTCGTCTGTATACACCCTTAGGGCTAGTATTAGGATTAGGGTCAGTATTAGAATTAGGGGCCAGTACTGAGGTTAGAGTCAGCATTAGGGTACATTCACACGACCGTATTTCCATGCGGACAGCACACCACAAAAAAGATCCGCGGACAATAATCCTATACTATTAGGATTATAATCCTAACACTAGCTCTGGCCATATGCGGTCCGCAAAATGCGCAACGCACATGGCCGGTATCTGTGTTTTGCGGATCCACAATTTGCAGACCGCAAAACACAGATGGTCATGTGAATGTAGCCTTGGGGTTAGGTGTAAGTATTAGGATTAGGGGTCAATATGGCATAGTATTAGAGTTAGGGACAGTATTAGGGGTCAGTAGTAGGGTTAGGGACAGTATTAGAGGTCAGTACTAGTGTAGAGGTCAGTGGCCAGTATTAGGGGTCAGTACTAGTGTAGAGGTCAGGGGCCAGTACTAGGGTAAGGGTCAGGGACCAGTATTAGGGGTCAGTACTAGTGTAGGGGTCAGGGGGCAATACTAGGGTAGGGGTCAGGGACCAGTATTATAGGTCAGTAATAGTGTAGGGTCAGGGACCAGTAGTAGGGTAGGGGCCAGTATTAGGGGTCAGTACTAGGGTAGGGGTCAGGGGCCAGTACTATGGTAGGGGTCAGGGGCCAGTATTAGAGGTCAGACAGGGCCAGTTTTAGGGGTCAGGGGCCACTAGCAGGGTTAGGGCGTCATATGGATAGAATGGGGGAGGGTATTTGCAGTTCACTCACCTGTCCTGGCGTGGTCCCACGATACAGACCCCGCCTCTTCTGGCGGTTCCTCTTCTCAAGATCGTCGCAGGCGGCGCGATGATGAAATCGCGCCGCCTACGTCACATCCGTGCGCCGGCCGGGAATAGCGGAGCGGGAAACCAGTGTTTCCCTTGTCCCGCCGGCGCTGCTGCAGGCTTAATTGTATCTGCGTCCAGCGGACGCAGATACAATTGAGTAGAGGGGCCGCAGCGGCCCTGGATCTACCGGCCCGGGGGGCAAGTGCCCTCCTGCCCCCCGGCCCAGCCCGCCCCTGAACATTAGCGCAAGTTTTGTATGTTATAAAGCTAGTTACACAGAGCATTTTGAATTTGTGGAGGTAGAAAATGAACTGGTTAGTGTCATGTGTCCTGCTGTTGTAAGGACACCTCTTACGGCTGTAAGGCATGATGGGACAGCAATCACATGAACCAATAGGATTCAAGCATGGGGGATAAGAGAAAACTGCCAATGAGGTAAATCTTAAATAAATGAAAAATAAAAACAATCCAAAGAGAAATAAGAAGTAGAGTACTTAATGAAAATAAAACTTTAGAGTGAAAAGTTGTTTATGGCACAAACCTTAGCTAAGTTAAGATTCTATGTTTGTTTTTTTTTTGTTAAGAAAAGCTAGTATATTATTTATGAAAAGAAGTACATACAAGATGTATTTAGTAACAGCAACAGCAACTCGGTCATTGTATGGGACATTTTTCTTATGAGGTTTGTAAGTTTAGGCATTATATGTTAAATTAATGTAGGCGACACTTCCTGTGAATCATCTGTTATT
The DNA here is from genome assembly GCA_900303285.1 of Rhinella marina. Taxonomy (NCBI): domain Eukaryota; kingdom Metazoa; phylum Chordata; class Amphibia; order Anura; family Bufonidae; genus Rhinella; species Rhinella marina. Next base: position 53,907 of record ONZH01029710.1, on the reverse strand, counting down.
TCCTATTACACAAGCCAATATCAAGAGCTGGGGCTTTAGGCAGTAACTGTGATGAATTTATGTAATATCCTGTGATTAAAACTATAACAGATTTAGGACTACTGAGAAGTTAAAGGACACGATCTGCATGCTCTGGAGATGCTGGCTTAGGCAGTTGGAGAATAGGAGAATTCTCCAAAGTGCAAATAGTCACTCGCTTTAACACAAGGCTGGTGTCATTTTAGTCTTAGTTGGACTAAAACCATCACGATTGAGCATAGCGTTCCAAGAGAAATAGCTATTCAATGTCTGCTTTCCCCTTGTGATAAAATGCTGAATGTATCAAATGTTTTCCCTGGGTTCAGCATTCTGACACAAGTAGAACATAGGACCTGCTGGCCAAATCTATCTTTTCATATTGCTGACCTAACTGTGCACATGCAGTTCTTGTCTGTACGGATGTCCGTGTCAAAGTGACCCAGCTGCAGTTTCTGAAATGTAGAGCAAGCCCCTCATTCTCATTTAGAGTAATTGTCACAAGAACTAGCACTTTGTGTTTACCCCAACAGTTGTCATATCCCGGTCCCCATAGGAAATGGATCGACATAAACTGTGTCCAGCCGAAGAGCTGCAAAAATGGTCCTAAGATGTATCTAACTAAATTTTCTATTACCTAGTGCTCAGTTGCACACACTTTAAACTTGTGTTATTAATGTGATTTATTCTACATTATTCTGTGTATTAAACTATCTGTATTTTGAACATAGTATTTAAAAGAATTTTTGGGCTGAAAGTAAAGTATAAAGTCCAAAGGAGGAAGGAATGGAAATTAAACGCAAAGCCAGAGCAAGAACATAAAAGTAGAATGGATATTGAAAGTCAGTGTAATGAAAGGTAACACCTAATCATGTTAAGGTGATGTTCACACGGACCGGTGGGGGTGTGGCCAATGAGCAGCAGCGTGTGCACATTACCACAGCCCCGCTGCAGTCTTCTCCATCCTGTTTGCACTTTCACACAGACTGCACACACAGAGAGCTGATGGTCAGCTATGTTATCAGCTGTGTGTAGGATCGGAATTGGTAGATCAGTATTGGTCATCGATATCAGATTGGTGGAGGTCTGACACCTGCCACCCCCACTGGTCAGCTGAAACTATACAGTGTATGGAGTGGAAACAGAAAGCTCTGTGTAGCTTTTGGCAACAGCGTAGTGCTGCACAGCTCCCATTCACGTACCCCCAACAATCTAATACTGATGACCTATTTTAAACGGGTTATCTGGGCTCCGAGATGAACCCAGACATATGCTCCTTTTCACCGTTCCAGCCTCCCTGACATAAGCATCGGAGCATTTCTTGCTCCGATGCTCTCCCTTGACCTCTGCTGGATCACGCAGGGCAAGAGCTTTTTTGTTTATATTATTACACTGCTAGATGGAGGCTTCTGCCTAGCAGTGTTCCCGGTGACGTCACCGGCTTTGATGGACGGGCTTTAGCGCTGGCCCAGCCGTTTTACAGGTTAGGGCAGTGCTAAAGCCCACCCGTTAGTGCCGGTGACGTCACCAGGCTCACTGCTAGGCAGAAACCTCCACTTAGCTTTCCCCATGGAGAGGCCGGTACGTCATTTGAGCTACAGAAAATGCCTTTGCTCCGATGCTCATGTCAGGGAGGCTGAGTGGAGGAAGAAGGGGATATGTCCAGATTCAGCTCTGAACCCTGACAACTGGTTTAAGGACAGATCATCAATATCTTTGGCCTGGGCAACCCCTTTAACAGTTAATGGGGCAGTATTGGAGGGGGGCATGGAGGGGTTTTGCAGAGAACTTTGTTTCTTGCTGAGCTTTTCTTCAAGTATGGAAAGGTGCCTTTTCTCAAAGTTCCAAATGAAATTGCTTTAAATGTTCAATAAAGTTACATTTATAAAAGCTGAAAGGGACATTGCAGGTGGGTAGTGGTAGTGAACATCAGTGGCAGTGAATTTATGAGCTGAAGGCTTTATAGTGATGTAGCAGGACTAGCAATGGTCTGGAATGATGATTGCTAACACTTGTATAAACTGTTATCCTAAATGGGTGCTTTATATGGTACATCCTCCCTCCAATTTCCCTCCAATCATTTGTGGGGTTTTGTGGAGAGTATACATTTCAAAGTCTTATTAAAAACTAGCATATCTGATGGTAACGTCATAAAACAACTAGTTTTGAGTTTGGCCCTTATGTTGAAATGTCAGGTTTTTTGTAAGAAACAGCTGTATGAAGTGAAAGAAGTATTTGTATATAACTGCACAAGTGGTTATAAACTGCTAGTAAGGCCACCATTAAAGGGGCTGTCAGTAACTTTAGGCATGATATTTCAACGACTGCAATAAAGAGCAAAGATGACATCACAATTGATATCCTCTTATATGGAATAAATCACAACTAATGGACACAAAGGGCCACAAAAAGAATCCAGCTCACTTGGAGGAACGTCAAAATATAGGAAGACAAAGGAATATCCAGCAACCAAATGGAGCCCACTTAACCTTTATTCCAATGAATAAAAAAACTGCATTTGGATGCTTACATGTTTCAGACTATCTGGTCCTTACTCATAACATGGGCCACAGAACTCTTGTATAGCAATATGTTTTGGGGCCATCTACTTATGAGGTATACGATAATTTCTGTTGATGACTGCCCCATTAATTCTGGGCTGGCCACTTTATAGAAAATTTTTCAAAAAGGCTCTTAAACTTTCTGGTTTATAAAATGGTTACTGATCTTTTGCCTTACACAATTCTTTTGTTAACGAAACTCTGGCCAGTATCCACATTTGTAGGAGAACCTGTAAAGGGGATACTTGCATTCCCCATGTAATAACAGTTCTGGAGTATGTATTCTTATGAATGTACCATTATGTCTTATGAATTCTTACTATTCCTCATAGAAGTTATAAATGAATTGCTAGCAGTTTGCAAAGATGGTCTAGATAAGTGTTACCAGTTGGGGGTGTGTCCCTGTTCAGTTTGACACTACACAATTAATGTTTTTTCATACCAGACTGTGTAGGGACACAGCTCAACTGGTAACACCTATTATTACATGGACGAATCAAGTAGTTGCTATAACAGACATGCTAGTAGAGGTTACGTCTGCGCTTTACAACGGCTGCAGTCAAGTGATTTACCCATGTGTCTATTTCCATGGCTGTAGCCACCCCTGGATGTACACCGAACAGTAACTGAATACATCCAGCAGAATGTTCTATATCTGTGCACATAATGAACATGCTCAATTACTTTTTAGCTCCTTTGCAGATGTGGATACAGCCAGGGGCAGCCACGGTCTCGTTGGTGTATCATATGAATGCCACCATCATCCTATACTGCCCAACAAACGTGTTTTTTTAATTGGGTTGTTAGGAATAAACAATTCTGTTTTAAATTATTTAAGTCCTCATCTCAAGGTAAAATTACTTGAAGGACTTAAAAGTCTTTTTCTATATGCTGCTCCAATATTAATCAGAAAAAGATATTTTTATGATTAATATCTAAATCTGCTAAACATCATCGATTTTATGCTAATTTATCCTATTTATTACAGCATCTTCTGATGTTCATGTTACTATATTACGGCTACCACTGCCCCTACAATTAACACTCTGGATACTAGTACTACTACCACCAACAACACAGCTATGCATGGGGTCCTTTGCCTGGAACTCCTCCTCATGGTAGTCCATACACTGATGCGTGTCACACAAGTCATCAACAGGAAAACTATCCCTTCCATAGCACATGGGGTTTTGTTACCTCTTCTTAGGAAAAAAGAAGATGCCCCACTAGGAGGGAGCAGTGAAGACAGAGATTATGCAAGTGAAAAGCTTCTCTGGGGCCCAAGGAGGAGGAGCAGGAGGAATGCTTTGACATCTGACTTAGAGGCATGGTGTCAGAGGAGACCGCGACATCATCCTGCTGTAACTGAGAGGAGGAGTGACTTATCCAGTCTACAATGTCCTCTATATCCTTAATAATAATGTGGCACCTATTGGAAGCAAGGGAGAACTGTGGCCTGTTGCTACTACTGCTGCTGGCCAGACATGTGGTGCCTACTGTGGTTCCGCTGTTGTTCTACTATAATGCATTGAATTAAACTGGTATATTAATGCAGTACAATGTGTTAACTAAAGCTGCATGGTGTATTGATGCAGTACAATGTATTAATTAAAAACTGGTATATTAATGCAGAACTGTGACATCACTGTGACTATGCTGTGCTGTTACTTCATGTTAATATGTCTGTGTTGTGACATCACTATCTGTATTGTCCTTGTGCAGACATACTACTGTATTATTGCATGCTCTCTTCATTCACTTCTATAGGAGTTACAGAAACAGTTGGGCACGTTTGTGGATATGCCATAATGAGGCAATAACCCTTTAAGTTTATGATCACGGGACCGTTATATGACTTTTATATGTTTATCATCCCTTTGGTGAGATATCATTGAGTGTATTATCCTGGATCTGTCATGCAGCCATAAAAATATTTGTATGCATTGAGATCACAGTGTGCATTTTCACTGAAGTTAGTATATGAGGTGCAGACATTGCAGTTTTACTTTGTTTCTGAGGTGACCTAAAAACAGTTCCTATGCAACAAACCGGGTACCATTGGGCCTAACTGCTATGGCTCTGAGACTTACAGTAATTTCTCAAATCTGCTCAGGTCCATATTGAGGTGACCATGGTGGCCAAATGCTGGTCACAGCAGAGACATTACCATGGATGGGAGTAGTGTAAGTAATTGAGTCTAGTAGAGAAACTAAATTATGGCAGATATGGATGAACAAAGTATTCACTAAACAGTCTATTAGACTGGATGATTTTCAGCCCAGTTTTTGCTTTGTGCCATTCAAAGGAAAACTTGTTCCCAATAATTGACCCATGTAATGGTACGGCCGATCAGCCAATAAATGAGCAAACATGCGTTTTGTTGGCTGATTTGCATCTATCATTAGGATGAAAGATATCAAATTATTGGCACAACATTTCCCTCTGTAATCAGGAATGTGCTGCTAATCATTACAACCGAATGGGGGAAGAATGAGTATGGTAGCAATTATTCCTCTCCCATTCACTTTACATCAGCCTGTGTAATAGGCCAATACAAACAAGCACCGATCGATGTATTATTGTCAATGCTTTTCCTGCCCTGACATAGTATTAACAATAGCATTAACTACAGATTAATTATTAATATTACGATTAGTAATTAGCATCTCCAAGATCATGATTTTTGAATACATTCCAGGTTTAATGGTTCTGTGTGATAAAGCAGTAAACAGCATTATAATAGAGACAAGCCTCCTTCACTTCTACACAAGCATGGCCTAATAGCTCTTTTACATGCAGAGGTTTATACATTCCCGCTAGCCAATTGAGACAGGATCAATGCTATCAGTCTATCCAATACAAAGTCAATTGTTCTGTTGTATATCCTGGGAATGTTTGCCAAGTTTACATTCTGGAAAGGCATTTACTCCTTGTGTTTATTCCTGTTGAGAAGAGAGAAGCTCTGGGGATTTCCTGAAGGCAAGCCAAAATAGCAGACATTGTTACCTAGGGAAGAAAACGAGGAAGACATGATATATTTAAAATGATATGTACAAGCAGTGATGTGATAGAGAACATATGGTCGTCATCATTTTGATTCCAAATGTTATTGAAGACGCAGCCAAATGTTTAATAAAAATATATCCAAAGGAAATATAATTGTATATTTACACACTAGAATTGAAATGTGATAACCCAAAGAATATCTTGTCACTAGTCAGTTAGGATATTTAGGTTAGCAGTATTCACTAAATTATACTGACTTGCTGCTCATTTTATTAAAATGAATGTCTTCTGCAGCTTCTGTGTATCATACCACATAGCAAGCTGCAGAATGCCATTCATATGTCAGAGAACCCACGGCTTGATGTCCAGCTATAACTTCGTTCTCTTGAAGGTTCATCTGAGCCCAGTCAAATCAAAGTTGATCAAGTTTGAGTTAACCATAATTGAGCTTATCACACAGCAGAACACAGAGTCTGAGTCATGAGATGAGTTCTCTGACAGATGAATGGCATTCTGCAGCTTGCTATGTACTGTGATTACATAGAAGCTACATAAAACCAAATTACATAAATGATGTTTAGCAGAAATACATGCATTTAGCTTGAAAAATTGCCCCCCAGAGTACTCCATAGCCTTTAAAGTATCTTACACATGAAATGAGTTTCTTCAGATATACATTGTCAGCCATTGTATTAGAGCGTAGTGTTTTTGGCGGACCTTGCTGGTATAATTTAAGAGCTGTGCTCTGTGCCAGTGAGCAGCCTCCTCCTACTAATTCCCTTTTGATTCTCTTACTCTCTCACAGCATGCAGTCTCACACACACTGTAGGGGAGATACTGCAGCTGCATTTGTCCTTCTCCCCTTTCCTTGTCTTTTATTTCATTTTTTTTAGTGACTAAAGAGGTTTGTGGATAGTTACAGTGAGTTTACAGGAAGAGATAAGGAAACTACAACTTATTTGATGCTTAAGCAGGTGCTTCGTTTTCCTAAGATATAATACAGTTTCAGGTATTCACAAGTCATATGATGTATGCCACACATTCTAACAAGAGATATGAACGTTTATCCTTGGCAATATCAGCCTTATCTAGAAAAGGCTAAATTCAGTAGCTTAGACCACTGTTTCTTAATTCTAGTCCTCATAGAAGCCTATCTGGTCATGTTTGAGGGCTTTCCATACCCACTTTGGAGGGTGATTTAATAGTGTAACTGCATTAGTGTTTCCTGATATATATATATATATATATATATATATATATATATATATATATATACACTCAATGGAAAGCCTGTCATAACCTACTATTGTTTTTTTAGGTCTGGAGCCCAGAAGCAAGATTTTGCAATACTACATTAAAAACACTCTTTCCATGACATGCATTCTCTACTCTATGCATAAAGTAATTTCACACAAGAATACTTTTTTGCAGTTTGTGTGTGAAGACATGACTTCAAGAAGCTGCTGCTGACTGTACGCTTCATATGACACAACACCATTATGGATGCACTTTCATTTGGAGAAATGTTTATCCCACACGACTGATCTCATTGTATAATATGTACACTATCTTCTATTAGAGACAAAAGAAATTACTTCCACAGTGCAGAAGTGAAATCCTGTGACTAGATGTACCGCTTTCATGTGTTGAGACTCATACAACAGGAGTTGCTATTTAGCCTGGGCCTTGGGGCAAAACCTAAACACTATGGGGATATTTACTAAGCCTGAATTTTGGCTAAATTTGCATATTTTTTTTTACCACATTTATTATGTGTTTTAGAAATGACTTGCTTGACAAGGGAATGGCACGGCCAACCAATAAAAGGTGTAAAACAGGGCAAAAGTGTCTAATGGATTTATCATACAGTGTGAGCCACTGTGATAAATTTGGCACATTTTTAGACTGCCCAATCTAAGTTTGTGCTTATTTACTTATGTTTGGTTGTAAATATCTATTTAAAAATGAGAGGCAAAGCAATAGCGTTCATTGGAATCTCAGCATACTGGCAGTGTGACCATGTAATATGTACCTAACTCTGGTCACTAATATGCGAAAACCATAAACAAGTTTATTGCATTACAGTTCATAAATAGAGAGGCAAATAACGTCATATTTCCTGTGCAGCATGCCACAGCAAAGCAACTGAAATGCTACCTTGTAATGCAAAGGTTCCTCCTAGCAAATTATGTAAGAAAATAAACATTTGAGCGGAAAAATGTTTATACATAGTATTTTATTCCTTCCAAAAACTCTAATGTTTTTCCTGGCTGAGTTCACAAATCGGAAAACGTGAAAGGCAGAGGCCTGGTTACTTCTTTATCTTGCCTCTGCCAGGTGGCAAATGTGTAGCGTAGACTTAACATGCCGAGAGTTATTTACGAGCAGATCGGTAAAAATCAGAAGAAAAGCGTCAGAACAGATGGCGGAGTGTAATACTACATTTACTTGTCTTGTAGCACTACTGCTCTTGAATGTTGGGAAGACAGTCTGTCTACCTTCTTATGTGTTGGTCGGGCTTTACTAACTAGACTGGCAACTAGAAATAGAAGTATTTATGTTCAATCCAATCTTGCATGGCTACAGGTAATGCTAGACCTCCTGACATGACAATTATTTTGTATTGTTTTTGTACATACGTACTTGGAATCCCACAGCTACAACTGTATTTAAAAACTACAGTCTTCTGCGCGGTTCAATACAGCGGTATACTGTATAAAAAAGTACACACATACATATACAGCCTGCAGCTGAAACCAGAATAGAAAGGTAAAACAGCACTCCACTAGTTAGCATCCTGAATCTAAATACATTTCCTATTAGACTGCTCACTCATCTTCTACATACTTTGTCATCATACAGCCGTATACATCTGGCAATACGTTCTGCGGGACTATTTCAAAGGTCCCACTGAACTGGATGTACATTTAGCCTTCGTAAACAAGTATTTTTTAATTGAGTGTGCAGTCACCTTTTTGGTGGTGTCACAAACAGCTTTTTGTGGCAGTTTTTGAGAAGGGTTTTCAGATTGTGTAATACTTATGAGCTATCCTCAGTATAGGTCATAAGTGAACAGTTGAAGTCCAAATCCCGGTTCCCTCGCCAATCATCTGTTCAAAGAGGCCATGGTCGGCCTCGTCTAAGCACAGCGATGTCCATCAGATAGCGGTTGTGCTTGGTATTGCTGCTCAATCACGTATAAGGGACTGAGCTGCTCTTAGACCTTGTGATTGATGAACATGACCCAGGAAGAGGCTGGGCACTCAACGAAGCACTGCAGTCTCTTAAAACATCTGATCAGCAAGGGTGCTTGTAGTCTGGTTCCACCGATCTGATACTGATGACCCATCCTGAGGATAAGCTATCAATATCAAAAATCTTTGAACCCCCCCTTTAATGCATGAATACTGAAGTTCATATACATTCTGTGGTATGGAATTCCCTGTATTTCTGCATTCTGTCAGAATACATATCGGAATTCATCCCACTGGGAATATTACACAATCTTTTCTTACATTCCTTCTTAACATTACGCAGTGCAGTAATCCCAGTGCCTGCAGGAAAGGTGGTGACAGGTTATAAACTATGATGATGGCTGGGCACCCCACTAAGTGAGGATAGTGCTCAGCCACTTCACAGAGGTGCTTGTAGCTGATGCCTTTGATGTGATCTTCTGCAGAACAGAGCATTTGTATGATTTGTGTGTTTACATGAGCACCTTATTCACATAGATGCTTCTTGTGCAAATCGGTTAAAAAATGCTCCTATCAATGCCTAAACTGGATTAAGTCCGTGTGTGCTTTAATTCCCATGGGATAAATGATGTCAGATGCATTCATCATTCAGGGAATGTTTGTTAATGGCGTATAGATGCTTCCAAAGATTCATATTTTACTGGCACATGTATGCAGAACACATTTGCACAGCATGCTTAAACAAGAGGTTCACAGATCAAATGCCAGTGAACCAAGAGTGTCAATGTCCGGCTAAGATCTGGCGATAATCATAATGGTTTTTCCATGTTTTTCCTTTTGCGTTTGCTCAGTGAAAGGGGGGGTGGAATGAGTGGGGTTGCTATTTGGGCACTTGGGGTGGTACTTTTCTGTTAGGCTACTTTCACACTAGCGTCTTTGCTGGCTCGGGCTCAGCAAAAACGCTTCCGTGACTGATAATACAACCATCTGCATCCATTATGAACGGATCCAGTTGTATTATCTTTAACACACCCAAGACGGATCCGTCATGAACTCCACTGAAAGTCAATCACAGATCCGCTTTTGATTGTGTCAGAGAAAACAGATCCATCCCCATTGACTTGCATTGTGGGTCATGACGGATCCGTCCTGCTCCGCATCCTATGACGGATCTTAATACCAGAAAATAGAAACGCTAGTGTGAAAGTAGCCTTAGAGCCCCAGTCCAACAAGACCTTCACATTTCCTTTGTACTTAAAGAGTAACAACATTACGTGGACTTTTGATATGTCATAGTGACACTAAAGGTTTTGATTGATGGGGTTCAAGTCACCTCTGCCAGTCACTAAAATGAGGACTTAGAAACGCTCCGCTGATGTCTCTCCTTGCTACTATCAAGAACAGGGGCAGAACACATACAAAAAATGCAGCATACATTCACCTATATTCAAAAACAATGCACACTGCCACAAAACAGTGATAAAAATTACAATGTTTATTGAAAATACATAATTATTAAAAGTCACAAATAGAGTATAGACACATCCACAAAAGAGGTGTCAGGTAAGATAAGGGTTTACAAATGCAAATAATAACAATAAGATCCAAAATTGGAGTATCAGGGAAGAAAAACCACTACTTAGAAATATCATAAGAATCTTACACACCCAAACTGACACAACTGCCGTCCCCTCCTTGCTACTGAAGATGGCCGCAATAGAAAGTAATAAGGAGAGACCGCGCAATGATCGCTTTTAACTACTCGTTTTAGCAATCGGTAGGGCTTTGATCTCCATTGATTTACTTATGTAAAGCATAGTTACTCAGTCACAGATCAGCCTTATATAATAGGCACACAAGTCTAATTAACTACAGAAGTCCATATTACTCTTGTGTTCCTCCTTCCCCAGAGATTCATCAAATATATGTGCACCCCACAGATAAGATTCATCAGGCACTGAATGTAGATAGCAGCACAGCATAGTCTTTATAATGTTTTCATTCCAGATGTCCGCCAAATTCTGGTGTCAATTGTGCCAAAATGTTGCGCTAATGGCACCTTTGAAAATCGGATCATGCCACACCTAGCATATGTTTTATTAAAAAACATGTACATTGGATACCCCATTTCTAATATATAATACACCCTTAGAAATTATTTTATCATTTATGAAGCTATTTTACTAGGACACATACAAAATTGGGCCTAGCATAGGAAACTATATTCGAAGAATATGCATCTGAATCTTTTAATCAGACTCATTTGACTTTGGGGGGAATTAAATGTGACCCCTGTGATATGTGGGTGGGTGTATTTTATAGATTTATTAAGACAGTATATGGGAAATGAAAGAAACTGTTCTGTAAAACTTCTGAAGATAATGACCGTCTCTGTCCACTGTTTTTTAAGGCACAGTGAATGTTCATCTTCGATGCATAGTGGTATACCAAGGGGCCAGGACCATGCCAAATGCAAGCGCTCATGTTGAGTGAACAGCCATCCACAAATGTATTGATATTTCAGGAAATAATCATTTGTGAACAGATGCAAATGCTTGTTCTTATACAATTCCCATAAATCCGTCAGCCATGTGCCTCCATATCTGTGTGTCCTGTGAACAGTGCCTCACTCATGCACACTACTGTATGGGCAGCAGAGACGCATTCTGATCCTTGTTCCTGTTTTTTTTTGGGGGGTGGGGGGGAGATTTGCAGCTTAGGCTACAGAGCACAGAAATTTAGTTTCCAATGGCGTCAAGGAAGGAAGGCACTTCTACATAGAAGAGATCACAGGTCACCAATTACTCACATCCAGCACAAGCCCCATGACCGCTGCATGTTAGAGTTTACCCTGTACCCTGATTGCCTTCTTTGGGACACCATTTCATTATTATACCATAGTAAGTTAATCAGAGTTTGGTCCGTGCTGCTCATAGACACAGCAGTTCTTCTAGAAAATCTCACGCTGCCAGTCAGGGCCTTGGTATCTCTACGCATTGGGTTGGAAGTTCAGCAAGTGGTTGAATTAGATTGTCTCCTTGTGGTTCTCGTCATGCATAATAAAAACTAGATTTGGCCATTATGAGCAGTAACTAAAAATAATGGAAAGAAGAAATCTTTCTGTATCAGACGTTACTTCTTTAGCAGTTAAATATATGATTCTGTTCCTTACAAAGCTAAGAAAGCTTAAGTTGAAAGAATGCGGCATGCGTTGATACTCTGCAGATAGATACTTGGACCGTTTCAATGTCACATGTTGATAATATATCATGAGAACTACTTTGAATGTCAACAGGGCTCATGTTAATATTTATCATGCATCTTTTTACCAAATCCTTGCTGGAGCCTAATATATTTGTGAAAAGACATTACTGATCTTGATTTACATTATCTTGGAAATAGTGTATTCCTAAATTGGTTTCAGTGCTGCCTTTTGAGAAAAGTATGTCTTAGAGAAGTGTTGCCTGGCCTATAAGACTCCTCACGTCGTTTAAGCGCTCTCCATAAGGAGATATACTATACTGAACATAATGAAATGCTACACAAAATGGTATTCTAGAAAGAAAGACATCAGAATTAATGTTAAAAGGTTTGTGAAGCAGATTAAATAACAAAAAAAGTTCAGAACAATGTAAAGCAATAATATAAGTCATACTTACCTTACTGCCACTCTCATTCTCGTGTTTTCTGGTCCCCTGTCAGTGGAAGCGAAGCACAGTGCATAAAGACTGTAGCCTCGTCTGAGCCTGCATCCATACCTGCTGGTTAATGTGGACTAAATCAATGAACTTATCTGCTTCTCCAATGAATGTCATGACTTAGAGAGATTTATGGGGAGATTTATCAAAATGGTGTAAAATAGAACTGGCTTTGTTGCCCATAGCAACCAATCAGATTCCACCTTTTATTTTCCAAAGGAGCTGTCAAAAATGAAAGGAGGAATCTGATTGTTTGCTATGGGCAACTAAGCCAGTTCTACTGTACACCAGTTTGATAAATCTCCCCCTTAGTTCTATGCTAAGCGTATTGCAGAGCACCCCCAGGTTGTATAACGTTCTCTTCCCCTCATTTATTCACATGCACTAAGAACAGTGCCAACCAGACTTCTTTTGACTACAAAGAAAATGAAAGTTGTATCGAGAGGGACCAGGAAGCAGAGCTTGGCAGAGAATCAGTAAGGTGAAAAGGACTTATTTGATTTTTTTTAAAATATTAGTCCTCCAGAAAACCCCTTTAACCGTTCAAACTCATGTACACAACTGTATTGCAGCTTTGTTTTGTCCATAATAGAGCTGCCACAGAACTACATTGTGCCATTCCCCTTTTTTCCCATAGAAATGTACAAATAAATTGGCAACGAGGTGTTTCCATGGCCCTTACACAGTCTGATACTGTCAGCACTGTATTCAAATTCTATAGGAGTCTCAAAAACCTTTGAGTGTTCTAGTGATTGTTGGTGTCTGAGTGGCTGGACCCCCAACAATCCCACATTTATCATGTATCCTGTAGACAAGTGTTAATGTGGTTGACGGGGAGACCCCTTTAATGTCTTCCCCACTAATAGACAATGTTGAGATGAAATTGTAAGAATAATTGCATTTCTGTTGATTTTAAAGTAGCTAAAACCAAAATAATTGTTTTAATTGATGCCAGCAGAGAAATAAAATGTAAAATGAATGAAAGCATTAGAAAGTGGGAAGACGTGCCTTTTATTAATTCACAATATTAATAGAAATCACTAAGAATGTGCCTAGCATTTTATTCCAGCCATGGGAAAATGATCATCTAATTATCATCCAAAACAGCTTTCTATGGTTTAAGTATTATTTCTGAGATAAACTATTTACAGCGTGTCTGTTGTGGACAATCTGTATGTATGGTTTTATCAGTTTATGGAAAACTGCGCTTTCAAACGTTTATGGACTTATAAATCAGTCAAGTTGTAAAATGTAACTTTTTACCTTAAATGGCTTCTGGGATTTTACTCTCATATATCATTTGTCTTAGCCGGGGCCCTTGTTTTGGGGGGTATTCTTCTCGTCCTGAACTTTGTTGTCATCTAATGAGCTATACTTAATTGTAATAAATGAGATCGTAGGAATATACACACATATGTATTCTCCACCATAACCTCCTATTACTATTGCTTTTTACCCCCATTTATATACATTCATATACATTATTATTGTAGTATCTTTGTATGGTCTATCCCTGTGATGGCTAACCTCCGGCACTACAGCTGTGGTAAAACTACAACTCCCAAGATGCACACTTGCTTGGCTGTTCCCAGAACTCCATAAAAAATGAATGGAGCATGCTGGGAGTCGTAGTTTCACCACAGCTGGAGTGCCGGAGGTTAGCCATCACTGGCTGTTGTCATAGGACTGATACATCTCAACACCCAACATCAGTACCATTCCTGGGCCAAACACAGTAATTTGTAACAGGAACATGGTGGACATGTACAAACCAGTTGTATGTAGTTGGGGTGACTATTGATACCAGCACATTGATATATTTCGGCCTCTACATAACTTCAGCTTCTTTGCTGTCTTACATTTAGACCATTTTCTACACCTAAATCAGGCGTAGAAAATGATCAATGAGACGCTCCTGAGGGCCCATCCCCTTCCCCACCCCCACCACACCAACTTTTTTAGACTTGGTGTGAGCGGGAAAGACGCAGATTGCGACACAAATAACCTTTGCACCGCAATCTGCACCAGAAATACGCCTAATAGAGGCATACTTCTGATCGTAAATGACTCCCTTGGTTTAATCCATTAGCTTTAAACTTCTCCCAACTCTTTCCAAGTTTTCACATCTCATTTATTTTTTGACTCCATCTTTATTATTTAACTCTGCACCTCTGCACGGTAGCTTCAAGTTCTCAATTTGTTGCTTTTGTTCTCTGAGGCCTTTAGGCTTCATGTATTGAATAGCCAGATATTGACTGTGGGTGGTTAGATGTGCCTTCATTTTGCTTCCTGGTAACCTCAACTAATTGTTTAATGGGTTACCACTCTCTTTATGTGTTTGTTTCTCCTCATTGTCTTTGTGTTATTCTCTTGACCTATAGATTAATCCATGCTCTGTCTTTTTAAATCTAGTGAACAAAACACAATGTATGAACCTGACATTATCCAGTACCTTATATTTTTGAAACAGATTTTTGAAACTATAAATGTATACATTTTCACCAGTATATTTTACTAAACACTACTAAACTATATTTTACTAAACACATTTCTATAAAATGCAATCCTGGGATGATATATTTGCTGTGTACTAGTTACTGCCCCAAGCCAATCACATGTGGATGTGTGCAGATGTGCCTGACTTTAGCAGTAATTCAGCAACCTCTGAACTGGAGGCAGGCCACCCAGGAGGTGATCTTGACAAGGAGAATTACTGGAAAGTAAACGAGATGATGGCTCTAGAGGCTACATCTCTACACATAATCTTCATGTTATCTCTGCAATTCCACTCATGGAGAAATTCCCTAGTTTAATGTCAGGAGCTGTCACAAAGATCATAAAACAGCTGGCACCACCATTTACCTCTTCACTGACAGTTTGACAAGAGAAGCACTGTTAGGGATTGTTCAAGATTTGTAGAACAAGTTAGAAGAAAAATAGTTTACTGCCTTGTTTTACCGTCAGTTACAGTCTATTGATAGTATACACAGATTTACTTTTCTTTTATAGCCTCTCATTATTCGAGTCTTACCTATTGAGGGAACACATATAATTCTGTCTCCAAATATATTCCCTAGTGTACTGGAAGAAACATGAGACTGGTGGATTGGCTACTGACCATCAGACAACATCTAATTAACTTAGAGGATTCTCAAGTGCCCCAAAAGATTTGTGAGGTTTGACATGACTTGAAGTAAGATGATACAGCATTATTTTAGGTGTCTAAGGCTACTTTCACACTAGCGTTTTAAAATTCCGGTATTGAGTTCCGTCATAGGGGCTCAATACCGGAATAAAACGCTTCAGTTTTGTCCCCATTCATTGTCAATGGGGACAAAACTGAACTGAAGACAACGGAATGCTCCTGAAAGCATTCCGTTCCGTCTTCAGACCGGAGAACAAACCGCAGCATGCTGCGGTTTGCTCTCCGGTCCAGGCATCCGCACCAAGACGGATCCAGAATGACCCCCAATGCAAGTCAATGGGGGTGGATCCGTCTGGTGTGACCACAATGGTAACCGGATCCGCCCTCCATTGACTTTCAATGGAGTTCATGACGGATCCGGCTACACATAGACACATACAGACATAGACATACACATAAACATAAACATACACAGACATATACACATACAAATACACATACATACTTACATGCTCCCCGGCAGGTCTTCAGAGCGTTGGAAGGACAGGACGGCGCACACAGATGACGATTCCACCAGGCGCCCAGCAGAGGGCGCTGTGGGGAATCGTTACCTGTGCGAGCCGTCCTGTCCCTCCGACGCTCTGAAGACCTGCCGGGAGCATGTAAGCATGTATGTGTATTTGTCTGTGTATATGTGTGTGTATGTTTATGTGTATGTATGTACTGTGTGACATGTGTGGGGCCGGAGCGCGGTTCCGGCTCCACACATGTCACTGCGGCAGGCCTGATCCGGCAGCACCCTTCACCTGCCGGATCAGGCCTGCCGCTAGTGTGAAAGTAGCCTAATATGTCAGCAACTATTGATGCTGCTGTAGGGATAGATGTATGAATGTATGAATAGAGATCATGCCATGTATCATTGTTTGTGTGTATATTAGAGTTTTCATTATAATTACATCAAAAATCAATATTCACTGGTTATGCATACGTTCATATCATTCATCTTCTCTATCAATTAATAGTCTACACCAGGCATTCCCGTAACTGCGGCCCTCCAGCTGTTGTAAAACTACAACTCCCACCATGCCCTGCTGTAGGCTGATAGCTGTAGGCCGTCCGGGCATGCTGGAAGTTGTAGTTTTGCAACATCGGGAGGGCCACAGTTTGGGAATGCCTGGTCTACACTATTGCTGTGATTGTTTGGCAACAACCTTATAAATCTGAAATACTGCTAATTAATGGGTCTTGTTTGTAGAGGTGACTATGCAGAATTTCCATTCTCTAGATGTAACTACATGGTGTCTCCACTTTCTTTTCATGTCCAGCATTATATAGTGTATCTTGTTTTAATTTCAGATAAAAGCTTTAATATGTTTTGTTCTTTTTTTTTTCTTTCAGATTCTGACCTGAGCATGCGGACGCTCAGTACACCAAGTCCTGCACTAATTTGCCCTCAGAACCTGCATAGCTTCCAAAATGGGAGAGGATCATCTACTTCATCATCCTCAATAACAGGAGAGACTGTTGCTATAGTCCATTCACCACCTCCCACACGTCTCACTCATCCACTGATACGCCTTGCATCAAAACATCAAAAGGAACAGGCAAACATTGATCGATTGCCAGATCAATGTATAATTCAGATATTCTCATACCTACCTACAAACCAACTTTGTCGCTGTGCACGGGTTTGTCGCCGTTGGTATAATCTAGCCTGGGACCCTCGGCTATGGAGGACTATTCGACTGACTGGTGAAACATTAAGCGTGGACAGGGCTTTAAAAGTGTTGACACGTAGACTTTGTCAGGATACCCCCAACGTCTGTCTCATGTTGGAGACAGTAATAGTTAGTGGCTGCAGGCGGCTCACCGATAGAGGGCTCTACACTATTGCTCAGTGCTGTCCAGAACTGAGGAGACTGGAAGTTTCCAATTGTTACAACATCTCTAATGAAGCCGTGTTTGACGTGGTATCATTATGCCCAAACTTGGAGCATTTGGATGTTTCAGGTACTGTGCTTGCAAATATTACAACTGTAAATATTACAAAACTAGAGATGAGCAAATTTCTTAAAAGCGAGACTTTTTGGTGGTAGCCCTGAACTGTGCATTTTCACAATAAGATTTTCCCCTGGTAGTAGCCTCAAACCTTTCAATCAGTGCTTTTTCATAATAATATTTTTTTGTCTATTGCTGTGTTTGTACTTCATAGATCAAGTTTTCCCTATTTTTTTTATACGCTAAGTTTTTGTGGTAGCCTTGAACTGTTCAATCAATTTTTTTCATAATACATTGTTTTATCTATTGCTGTGCTTGTGTCTCCACATCATGCTTCTATGGAAAAGAGGCACTTAAGCCAGTCTCCTCTCCAAAAGGAAAGGGAAACTGAGTGTCTCATACCAGGAACACAGAAGAAGTACAGGATCGGCGGTGGCGCAACCAAAGCAGTTCTGGATCTCAGATGAATTGATTAGTAACGTTTATTTGTTTATTTCAAGAGATAAATCTATCAGATAGGCTTAGCTAACTTGAAAGCTAACTTCAATATCTTCCCCAAGCTTTGCTGGTCTACATTACTCTACACACATGCTACGCATTCTAGGCACTCTCCATAATGAGAAATAGTACCCCACCAGACAACACATATATAGCATACTAATTTCCCTCTCTCTCTCTTTCGTGCACTCTCTCAGAGTATAAGATACCAATTTTCAGGGCAATTGGAGCATATTTGATTCATCCAAAAGGAACTGGGTTTGTTAGAAACTGACTTTTTTGGGAATTCAGGATGAATTCCAAATTGATAAAATTGATTTACTGATTTCTAGTTTCAACAGCTTTCTTTGCACAATGAAACAATTACTTGAAATGTGATTATAAAGCTTCTGTTATATGAAGTTTGAATTGTAGCACAATTGTGTTGAATCATGAAGCCAGTAAACTGTAATTTACCTGATTCTATATTTTTGGATAAATACCATCTTAAAGACAACCTGTCACGTTGACCCTGATGTCTGATCTGTTAGCAGCATGTTGTAGAGAAGAAGGGGCTGAGAAAGATGGATAGTTTTGTGGCAAAAGATTTAGGATAACTTGTATTTTATTCATTTACATTCCTCCACTTCTTATGCTGAGGAATTCAGTGGGTGGCCCTAGTCATTTTTCTGTATGCACAGTCATAGAGGAAAGTTTTCAGTCACTTATATCTACTCGACTAAGCACAGAAAGAGCAGAGATTTAAATGAATAAATACAAGTTATACTGAATCTTTTCCCACAAGACTAAATATCAAACCACTAGCATACCCATAGTGAGACCCGGTACGTCACCTGATCTAAAAAAAAAGGCTTTGCCCTGCGTGATTCAGTAAATGCTGAATGAGGGAAGAAGGGGTTATGTCTGGGCTCAGCTCTGAACCCGGAAAACCACTTTAAAGAGGTTGTGCCACTAGCCTACCATTACCTCTGTGGCACACTTATTTTAATATTTATTTGCTGTAGGTTATGTCCTGCATTGGAGCCTTATAATGTAGGACATAGGAAGCGTCATTGGTAAGAACAAGGGGGGTGGTTAGTGTCATGTGACAAATGACAAACCAAGAAGTAGGATTCAAGCATGGGGTATAAGAGAAAACTGCAAATGAGGTAAATGTGAAAAAATATATCCAAGAAGGAATAGGAGCTAGAGTAATTGATACAATTACACTTTAGAGTGAAAAGTAGTTTATCTCACAACCTCTCTGGGTTGTCCGGTATTTTTATATTGGTGACAAATCTGACACCCTGCACACCTGCTGATCAGCTGCTACTTTCTAGCTCTGGCCCTTGAAGTCTGCTCTGGAGCTTAACAGCTCTGTCAATTTTGCAGTGGACAAACCTGGTAACTACTGAGCCACGCCCATTGAAGTGACTGGTAGCAGCATGACAGTTACCATCTCCACCCACTATACAATGAATGGAGCTGTGTAGTTTTAACATTGGATCTACATGGTAACAACTGATCGGCAGGACTGTGTTGTGTCCAGGGGCGGACACAGACAGCAGAGGGCCCCTGTGCAAAAAATGTGCCTGGGCCCCCCCACCCTGGGGCCAAATTCTCAACCTAACATATTCCATCCTAACATTACTTATAGCAATACAAAACACACAGGGTATGGCTACTTTCACACCTGCGGCACGACGCTCCGGCCAACTGATCCGACAGAGAATGCAAGGAATTGGCTGGACATAAATTCAAGCATGCAGCGGTTTGTGTCCCACTGATTCTCTGCATTTTTGCCAGATTGTGGTCGGATCTCTGCCGGACCCCATTATAGTCAATGGGGCCAGTGGGCATTCTGCATCCAGCGGTGCCGGAGCCGGTGAATTACTAACTAACATGTGAAGGTAGCCTAATACAGTGCCTCATACCTCGTACATCTAGTGACGTCTCCTTTGATGTAGATGTTCTCTGTCCTCGTCTTCTTTTCAGACCAGACAGCCATGATGATTTCTTTCAACCATATATATTCTCTGCAGAGTTTGACAGTCATCTTGGTTTTCTAGTTTTCCATCATCCTCCCACCTTCTGAACACCCCATCCTGCCAACCCCAATACTGTGCCCACTGTGCTCCCTATACAAGTTGCACACAGATAGATCCCCTTCAATAATTACTGCCACACAGTGTCCTAAAAAAAATAACTGCACCCAGAAAACAGTGTCCCTGACACTAACAGTGTAACCATAATGTTCCCCAAAAATAATTGTGCGAAGCTGATACTGTGCCAGGGTGCCCCCCACAGTGATAATGCTACCCAAAATCCTACCAATAGAGATAATTATCTACCAGACAACATGTAGTAGTAATAGTGTCCCCAACAGTAATAATGTCCCCACTATGTCCCAGAAGTAATAATGCTCCCAAAGTGCTAATACTAGTATTCATGTTTCTCATATTCCCTCGACTGTAATAAAGCCCACCATAATACCCCCGGTAGTAATAATTCTCTTTACAATGTGTAACAGTAAAAATAAAAATGCCCTGTTGTGTGCCAGTATAAAAAATACCTCCTCTTAGTGCCCTCTGTAGAGCCAATGCCCCCATAGTGCCCTAATAATGTGTGCCAATGCCCCCTACTGTGTGCCCAAAAAACTCTTAGTGTCCCCAGTTGAGCCAAGGTCCCCATAGTGCCATCATTTGTGCCAGTATAAAATACTCCTATATCGTGTCCCAATAGTGCACCTCCCCTTGTCCTTATGGTGCCTGACAATGTGCCAGTATAAAATGCCCCCATAATGTGTGCCAGTATAATGCCCCTATATAATTACCCCAATAGTTCTCCTCTCCTCCATAGTGCCTCCCATGTGTGCCAGTATATAAGATAGGGTCCCCAGTAGATGCCCCCATAGTGCTCCCCCCTTCTCCATAGTGCCGTCCATGTGTGCTAGTATATGAGATAGGGTCCCCATAGTGCCCCCCATGTCTGCCAGTATATAAGATAGGGTCCCCAGAAGATGCCCCCATAGTGCTCCTCTCCCCCCTTCTCCATAGTGCCCCCATGTGTGCCAGTATATAAGATAAAGCCCCCATAGTGCTCCTCCCCCTCCATACTGCCCCCCATGTGTGCCAGGAAATAAGATAGAGCCTCCCATAGTGCTCCTCCCCCTACATAGTGCCCCCATGTGTGCCAGTACTTAAGATAATGCCCCCCATGTCTGCCAGTATGTAAAATATGCCCCATAGTGCTTCCGGCCTGTGTCCCACACTGTACTGCTCAGGCGGCACGATGATGTCATTGCGCCGCCTGCGCCGGCCTCTGATAGGCTACAGGCACTAGGCCTGCAGCCTATGAGAGGACCAGGGAGGGGGGATACCTCTCCCCTGCCCAGCAGCATCCATCTGTATCGCTGTCCTGAGGATGGTGACACAGATGAATTTAGAGAGATAAGCGCTTCCACAATGGAAGCGCTCATCTCCCGCTGCCCTGCCACCGAACCTCCCATGGACCCCCCTCCTGCACTGGGCCCCGGTATGTCCGCCCCTGGTTGTGTCTGAACTCCACCTATCCTATTTTAGGGATATGCCATCAGTATCAAAATCCTGGACAACTCCTTTAAAGATCCAGTAAAGGAAGGAGAATGCATGGAGTGAAATAAATAATATCCACAAAACCATCTACCTGTTTTTCTAAAACAAAATTACATAGAATATTCACATATACCCTGTTAATACTGTATGTCCTTGATTTTTTTTTTATGGAAGGGCCCCTTTAAATATGTTTGATGCTATCACCACATACATGTATCATGAATGGTATACGTTGGTCTTTTTGCCTGATGTATTGGTTTTAGGGTCCCCAATAGTTGCTTAAAATAATGCATAATATAATAATTACAATTATAATGATATATATTTTCTTTTGTAGGTTGCTCTAAAGTGACTTGTATCAGTTTGACCCGTGAAGCTTCCATAAAACTGTCTCCAATGCATGGCAAACAGATATCCATCCGTTATTTGGACATGACAGACTGTTTTGTGCTTGAAGATGAGGGGCTCCATACCATTGCAGCCCACTGCACTCAGCTCACTCACCTGTACTTGCGCCGCTGCATCCGGATTACCGATGAAGGCCTTCGGTATATTATGATATACTGTACATCTATCAAAGAATTAAGTGTGAGTGACTGTCGCTTTGTGAGTGACTTTGGCATGCGAGAAATTGCCAAACTGGAGTCTCGTCTGCGCTACCTAAGCATAGCTCACTGTGGGAGGATAACAGATGTAGGCATCCGTTACATTGCCAAGTACTGCAGTAAGCTCCGCTACCTTAATGCTCGTGGTTGTGAAGGCATCACAGATCATGGAGTGGAATACCTAGCAAAAAATTGCACAAAACTGAAATCTCTGGACATTGGGAAATGCCCCCTAGTTTCGGACATTGGTTTGGAATTTTTAGCCTTGAACTGCTTCAACCTAAAGCGCCTGAGCCTTAAATCTTGTGAGAGCATCACAGGCCAAGGGCTACAGATAGTTGCTGCCAATTGCTTTGACCTGCAGATGTTAAATGTTCAGGACTGTGAAGTGTCAGTTGATGCTCTACGCTTTGTCAAACGCCACTGTAAGAGATGCATAATTGAACACACAAATCCTGCTTTCTTCTGAGAAGCCATGTAATGCATAAAACATGTTATTTCCAGTACTACAACCACACAAGGAAAGAAGGAAAACTTGCACATTCATCAAATTATCTTGACAAGGTTCTGCTTTTATGTTGTAGTAGGAGAGGTAATTGATGATCTTTGTAAAATGTGCACATGTCTGTTTCATACCGGTGTCAGCCACCGTCATTTTATAACAAGGGAAACCTTCCTGTGTATTATGGGATACTATGTGACATTTTAAAGTGATATTAAACTGATATTTTAGATGAGTTAAAGGAGTTGTCTCCCTTCAGCAAGTGGCATTTATCATGTAACGAAAGTTAATACAAGCCACTTACTAATGTATTGTGATTGTCCATATTGTCTCCTTTGCCGGCATGACTAATTTTTCTATTACATTATACACTGCTCATTTCCAGGGTTATGACCACTGCTGCAGCACAGATTTGAGGTTATCGGGACAGGAGCTGCTGCGCTTGTGTGCTTATGCATGCTCCCATGGTCCAGGCCACCAGAGAGGCCAGCGCTTTTTCCTATAGAGTGCAAGCACGACCACCACTTGTGGATTGCAGGGTGGTCATAACCATGGAAACGAGCCATGTATAATGTAACGGAAAAATGAATCCAGATAGCAAAGGAAGCAATATGGACAATCACAATACATTAGTAAGGGCCTTGTATTAACTTTCTCTACATGATAACTGCCACTTACTGAAGTGAGACAACCCCTTTAAGCCATCATATGTGCAGTGCACATGAGGAATAACACTATGTCTGACAATTATATGATTTGTATATGCCATTTATCACCACTTTTCCCCAGTATAGGCTCCATATCTAATTGTCAGCTCCAGAATTGGTGAAGACCGGTCGCTAAGTTTACTTTCACATTTGCCGCACAGCTCATCGGCAGGTTGTTCCAGCAGAGAACAGCTTGTCAGAGCTCTTCGGATCCGGCATTGCTGGATGTTACCAGAATGGCTGACGGCTCCATTGACTATAAAAGGGTCTGGCGGAGATCTGGCCCTACCTGCCAAATATGCTGGGATTCAGACGGAAAAAAAATGCTGCATGCAACAGCCTGCCTGTGCCGCAAATGTAAAAGTAGCCTAAGTTGCACACATTGAAAAAAGGAGATCCTGTTCCCCTTACTCTCCCGTACATACACTGAGGACATTATACAGCAATAACAACCAGTTCTGCTGTGAACTGGGACAGGGGTGAGATAGTCAAAACATTTACTAAGAGCAGCAGCAGTCTCTCTCTGTGTCAGAGATACTGGAAAATCTGACAAGAGCCAATATCACCAGTGTGAACAGATCAAGAAAAAATTCTGCCACTCCATTTTTTAGCTTATCCTTTTAATTGAGATTAAATTTTACCTCTAAGAGGAAAAAAAAGATTCGTGACTCCAAGCTTGGCGATATGCATTTGGTAAGATGTGTTTTATACTAGTTTACTTTTATACATGAAAATAGGAGAAATGTGACAGATTCTAAACCATTAAAAATAGAATTTTTGATAATTCAACAGCTACAGATTTATTATGCAATTCTTTTTGAGGACTGTAATTCTTTTTGAGGACTATCTTTGAAGTGTGGCCCTCACTAGGTGCAGAGCCTAAACGTGGGTAGGGGTTGTATTCTCCTCTATTTTTATTATATTCATAATGCAATAACCTTTCTTATAATTACAAATCCTGTAGAAAACATTTTAGATGCTATAGATACATATGTTCGAGACCATTAGTAATAGTGGCAAGACACAATATTTCTCCTGAGTTTATTTTTAGATTTTTGACAAATTGTAATTTAATGGATACATTTCTCCTGGGTGTTCTAATGAGTGACTTCCCAAATTCCCATCCACTGTTCAAGGACTGCTGCTTTGTGATAATTAGAGAGGCAATCAATCACTTTGCTGTGTCTGTCACTTAACTTTTCTATGTCCTATCCTATTCCCTTAAAATGAGCTTATAGTTTTCAATTGTTAGTCCAAATGGAACAGTTGCGTTCTTAAGAGGCCCTTTAAAATGTAAGCCCACTTCTTCTGGCATTTGCTGAATGTTATTTAATATTCGACATGTGCTTCTCAGCATCTGACCGCAAAACTTGTGATATCAGAAAAGAAAGTCTGATATTTGATGTGGACCTTCTTTCACATATGTCATAACAGTAAAGCTCCTCTTGAATTATTTTATAGAGAGTACCTGTAGCCTTGTCACTAGGCAAAGTGTGGACACCACCTCTAATATTCTGCGGAATCTCTGTTCAAACACTTACATTTAGCGTGCGTGTATGAAGGTTGCCACCGAATGTAAGCCCTAGACATATGCAAGCCTATGGATAGAGGATAACTTCAAATTACCGATATTCCCCTTTAATGAAATTAATATATACACTGTGGAGAGTTATATACCAAAAAAGCTGGCATGGCATCATAACTTGCTAGGCAAGCAAGGCATATGCATGTTTATTATCCCATATTTAAAAATGGTACATGTCATATATACATTTGAATCCCTCTTCCGCAGAAGAAGCCTGTCATAGCTCTTACAAAAGTAGAAAATAGCCCAGCATCTCAGAATTCATACATCGGGCCTTTCTTTATTGAAGAAACTCTATACATAACAAATAGTTGCAAAAAGATCCAGACACCTCTGCGTTCCGTTCAGCTTCCGTGTTTGTCTGAAACGCGTGTTGTTTGGATCTTTTTGAAACCACTTCCTCTTACAGTATGTATAGATTTTCTTGAATGAAGCCTAGATTTCTGGCTTCTGAGATGCTGATCTATTCTCTACCTTAGTTTTCCGTGTTTACAAGTGGAGTCTGTGCAGCACACATCCTGGGAGCACAAGCTAGGGAAGATGGCTAGAAGTTTTTTCTAAAAAGTTACTCCTTTTTAAAGACATTTTTAAAACAGTTTGGGTATGTGGAAAAGGTTTCTTAAACACATAATAATTTTATTATTGCACTCTCTGTGTTCACTTTCCTTGTATGTCTAACATTAGACCAGAACGGGGAATAGCGTCAAATATTAGGTTTTTTTTCTGAGTATTCTTCTAACAGTAAATATGCTATTTGTTTCATCCAAAACATTTCTCAAACTTTTCTTGTAAAGTCCCATTGACAACAAGAACACAGAGGATATTAACTGGTCAATGTATTGTATCCTACCTGAAGCCTTTATGAAAATTCCTACTAATATTTTTATTAAAATGGATTCTGGTATGTCATAATCAGGAACATATAACCAGCATTATGTCAATGAGGTCAGTCATCTCTGTCTATAATACAATGATGTGCCAAATTCTAAGTGCCTTAAGTAGATTCAATGAATCCTTCTTTTTGTATGTGCAGATGGCATACACATGGAAAGAAATATGTTTTATGAACGTATAGTACTTATATAATCATCATAGATAGTGTTAATCTTATCAATATGAGAATCAGTTATATGAAGTCTAAGCCAAATAACGCACTATATTCTATAATGTCAGTCATACAGAATAAGGGAAATGAATTACATTACTCTTAGAACTGGAGTGATTGCTTTAAATTGAGTTAAGTGAATATTCCCGTCTCAGATATTTATGGTATATCCACAGAATAGATCATATTTGTCAGGAATGAGGTTGGGACCTGCACCTATCAGACATGTATGGCATACCCTGTGGATAGGACATAAATGTCTGAGAAGGAATGCCTCTTCAAAAGAAATTGGTATAAAAGAATTGATTGCAATAGCAATGCAATAAGCAATTATTTATCCGGAAGAAGAAAGTATCCTGACACTGTTGTACATTGGAAAGTAATATATTTATTACCTAGTTTATTCAGGCAACCATGATAAGATAGTTTCCTCTGAACACGGCAGACCACACTCTATAAAAATCCTAATTGAACATTTAATGATGTTACATTTGTAGGGTTGTAGCTTAGAGGGAGAGTTTATTTCTGAACAAAGATCTGACACCGACAAAGATCAGATTTCACGCTGGTTGCCAAGTATACCTGGTTTACCATACATTTCACTGGCCAGCATGTATAGTACATTTCCCATTTCACAATCTGCAGCTTTTCCTGGTGATCTTAGAAGGTCAATGGGAGCCAGAAAAATATTAGCTTATCTCATCTATGTCATGTCACGATTGCTGGTATCTCTCGCTTCCATCACAACAGCTAACATACAGTAGTGGTCACCTTTGGCTTGGGAGCTACATGACTAGGAGTTCTGAGCTTACAAATGACAGAAAGTTACATTATTAAAAAGGGGGTCTCATTACGGTTCATCAACACTCCATTTGCCACTCAATCCCCCACCCCGGGACAATGTGAGGGCCATCATCAGACACTAGTATATACTCTAACTGTACAGACTTCAGACAGTAAATTGCCGCTTTTTTTAAATCTGTAACACCTACATTTGATCATACTGCTTTACATTCCTATGTCTATAACACAAAATGTACACTGATAATATTGCAGTCTTCTTATGGTCCTATTGGCCGGTTGCAGGCTACAATACAGTGCATTTTCTCCAGTATATGCCACTTCAAATATGCAGCACACACAAAATATTAGTGTAAAGTAAACCAACAAGGAGGTGGTATAAGGAAAAGTGACTAACATGTCTAGCAAAATAGGTCAATGTACTGTAATAAATCTGGCACATCTGCCTGCTTGGCATAGTTCTTAAAGGGAATGTGTCATCAGAAAATGACCTATTGTTTATATCATGTTTTTAATTATAAGGGGTTATCTGGTTATTTTTTTTAATCTCCCCCACAGTGGGGATTCTTATTGCACTATGATGTTTTTTTTTACTATACCAGGCAAGCCCTGTACACCCCAGACTAATTATGTTGGGTTCACTTCCGGGACTACATGCCGTACATAGGGCAACCCACAATATTCGCAGGCTGCACCTCATGCACTGTTAGCTGTCTGCCCCTGAGGCTGACTGTGCAGGTGCCGCCTGCGAACATTGTGGGTTGAAACCCGGCTAGAATTATATGCCCAATGTACCTGCAACATAATTAGACCAGGCTGCGCAGCATTCGCCCGGTAAGATAAAAAAATGTTAATCAAAATGCAATTCTTGTAAGACGCAACACTGGGGGCGAGATTAGACAATAAAATAAAAAACCTTTAGAGATATTTTGAAGGAATTTTTGTTGATGTTATTCTTAATTATCTGCAGTCTTTGCACTGGCCACTAAGTCTAATAATAGGTGCCGCTTCTTGGTCTGTACAGTTCACTTTTAACATTATCATCACAAGCAGGATTACAATGACAGATATCATCTATATATAGGTGACACCGGATCCTCCATTCACAGTAGGCGATGGACACAGCTTATCTACTCCCTCCTAACCGCAGAACAGGTGGCAGTGCCTACCCAGAAAGCTCTCCCATTTAAGTCAATATGGTCCCCAAATGTTGTGAACCCCTTCCCGTTGGCCTCTATGCATGTACGGTGAAAGTCAGAACTTTAAAGATGATGCCCACCCTCGGACTTTTAATCCCACAGATGCTGTGTTCAATTGCGACCACAGCATCTGAACGATGTGTTGAGCCAAAACAAGGTGCACGTCCAAAACACAGAATAGGTGCACATCTTTCCCTTATACCTTATATCTGTGGAGGCTCCAATCCTGGTTTTGGCTCACAATAACTGATGAAAATCAAATATTGTGTGAAAGCGGCCTAACAAAAAAACTGTTTACATTGCTCAACAGCCAACCAGAACTCTGCTTTCATTTTTTAAACTGCCCTGGAAAAAAATAAAAGCTGGCTTCTGATATGACTAATGTGCAACAAAAAGTTTTTCTGTTCGACAATTTACAAATGGTTCAATCTTCAATCAAAAACTCAAGTTAAGAAATTATCCTTCTGTAGGTGACACACTGACAATCATGTTACCTTTCAATGGCAGATGCAATTAAAGGGGTTGTCTCACTTCAGCAAATGGCATTTATCATGTACAGAAAGTTAATATAAGCCACTTACTAATATATTATTATCCATATTGCCTCCTTTGCTGGCTTGATTCATTTTTCCATCACATTATACACTGCTCGTTTCCATGGTTATGACCACCAAGCAATCCATCAGTGGTGACCGTGCTAGCACACTGTAGGAAAAAGCACCTGCCTTTGTGCACTCACATGGTCCTCGTCACCAGAGAGGCTAGCACTTTTTCCTATAGTATGTAAGCACGGCCACCACTGATGGATTGCAGGGTGGTCTGTAACCATGGAAACAAGCAGTGTATAATGTGATGGAAAAATGAATCAAGCCAGCAAAGGAGGCAATATGGACAATCACAATACATTAGTAAGTGCCTTGTGTTAACTTTCTCTACATGGTAAATGCCAATTGCTGAAGTGAGACAACCCCTTGAGGATGTTCCAGGACCCTTCACCAATTTTAATGACTGCCGCTGTACAAAGGTGTATTGTTTTGTGTGTAAAAATAAAATCAGAAAATGCATTGTATAGTAAACCTGACGGTAAATCCTGCAGGTTAAAATGAATACACAGATGCACATACCTAGGGGCGTAGCTCATGGGCCCTGGTGCAACAGTTTATGGGCCCTTCCTTACTCAGTGCTGGTGTACCTAGCTTTTTTTTACCTCTTACATCCAGTGACTTCTCTTCTCTGATGTAAACGTTCTGTTTCCTCTTTTTCTCTTGTCAGACCAGACCGCCATGGTGACTTCTTTCAGCCGTGCCTCGTCTCTGCAGAGTTTAACAAACAGACATCTTACTTTCCTACTTTTCCATCATCCTCTCACCTTCTCAACACCCCATCCTGCCCCCCCCCCCAATACTATACTGCAGAAACAGTCCCCCTGAAAATACTGGTACCACACAGAAAACCAATACCCCGTTACCTTTCAGATCAAATCCCCATATCAAACCCCAGATGAGACCCCCCCCATCTTCAAACCCCCATATAAGACCCCTATTAAACCTCCAAACCCCCATATCTGACCCCATTAGACCTCCAGACCCCAAATCAGATGCCCATTAGACCTCCAGACCCCCATTTAGACCCCCAGTCAGACCCTTCAGACCCCCCCTTCAGACTCTTCTGGCCCCCATATCAGACCCCCCCCCTTCTGGCTTCCATATCAGACCCCCCCCCCCCGCCTTCTGGCCCCCATATTAGACCCCCCCGCCTTCTGGCCCCCATATCAGACCCCTTCCCTTCTGGCCCCCATATCAGACCCCCTTCCTTCTGGCCCCCATATCAGACTCCCCCCCTTCTGGCCCCCATATCAGCCCCCCCTTCTGGCTCCCATATCAGACCCCACCCCCCCTTCTGGCCCCCATATCAGCCCCCCTGCTGGCTCCCATATCAGATTTCCCCCCCCCCCCATTCTGGACCCCATATCAGACCTCAGATCAGACTATAAAACAAATAAATAAACTTACCTCTCTTGCTGTGTCACTCCTCTCCCTGTCAGGCTGTCTCCCCGCTCTCACCTCTTCCCGGGGCCAGCGCTGCAGTCACCTGACCTCCTGCAGCGTCAGGTCAGAGTACGCTCTGTACGTCCTGACGCTGCAGGAAGTCAGGACACAGCAGCGCCGCACTCAGGAAGAGCGAGCAGGAGGAGGGGTACGTACTGTACAGTGCTACCAGCGCTTCACTCCCCCTCCTCCTGCATACTAGCGAGTGCTTCCATTATGGAACCGCTCACTAGTATTCCCTTTATAAGATGCACTGCATCTTATAAAGGGAAAAGTAGAGCACCACTGGCATGGGAGACCCTCTGGGCCCCCCTGTCTTAGGGGCCCGGTCACAACTGCGACCGCTGCAACCTCTCTAGTTATGCCAGTGCACATACCATACATAGTCATAAATAAAGGGAAATCAAGGCATGGCAGCATTCTATAAACGTACAGTATATAATCTATATTTAAACTAATACCACATCTAATATACAATTAAACACGAGGAGCTTAGAAAATATATTTTGATCAAAAAGTTGATCTCAGTATGGATAGGAACCTACTCTAATACCCATCACTATGCTGTACATGGAAATCTAAATTCAAGGAGAGCAGAACCCACATACAGTATAAACTGTGACTGCTACAATTGTTATCTCTCTGGGTTAGCAGACCATGACCTGTTGCATCACTATGTGCCAGCAGACCTCCAATGACTAGGAAGAGCAGACTCAGCTATACATATCAAACTAATTAAAAACAGCCCGTGGGAAGGATGGGTAAGCAATTGCAACCAACATGGAGGCAGCCCACCTCCAGATACATGCTGCAAACTAAAAAAACTGAAAAAAAAGTTAGTACATCTTGCAGGGTAAAATGAATACACAGGTGCACATAGTCATAAATAAATTTGACATCTCTTCTTAGTATGACTTTATCCAATAAAATGATTCTATTTGCTCGCCATAACTGACACAACAGCAAATCATGTTGATTAATTATATAAAGATGTACATAGAGGAAACCTGGTTATTTCACAATGCATATAGGAAATCCAAATGTAAAAAGTATTTAATTTTCCATCTTTTAGTTATGTTAATGAACCAATAATCTGTTTTGACTATTCAACATGTTTAACGGTTACATTGTGTTAATGACATGTGATGTTCTTATAAAACTGCACAAATACATTTTAAATGCTTCATATCAGATTTGGTGGTTTGTTTTTCTTCGCCTGGTTGTAGAAATTTCATGTATTGTTTGAAGCACAATATGGTAGTCAGATCCTGAAAGAAAGAGAATTCAAGCAATGGACAGACTTTTACTTATGGACATAGTGATATACTTAAAGCGTACCTGAGTTTAAAAAATAAAATTTGCATAATGGCTAGCTCATTGTACAATCATAACTGTAAAGGAACAGGTCTTTTTTGGGATTCCCTAATGTCTCTTTCAGCCATATTATTCCCTGTTTCAGCTAGATGCATTTCTCTCACAAGCAGGGGTGTCTCCCTTCTGTGGAATCAGCCAGCACTGTACTGCTGTGACGTCCTTTCTCTTACTTCCCACTATATTTGTTTTCAGCTCCAGAGCTCACAGAACAGAGGGGGAACCCACATAGACACACAAGAGGCTCCTATAATGTTCATAAGTTGTGTAGAAGCAGTTCTTTTATCAGGCTCAGGTTCTCAGCAAGCTCTGACACGCCCCATTTCCTGTTAGCGGTCCATTATGTCTCTATTACTAGGGACGAATCTTGTGTGACAACAGGCAGTGGACTGCAACAGGTGGAAGTGAGACCCCTAGTGACCATGACTCTACAGCTTCTTTCAGTTCTGTGCAGGCAGATTTTAAATCAAGGGATTCAGAAATTTGCTAGTTACATCATTCTGTATTAAATCAAATTTTTGCACCAAAATTGCACCAAAATTTTCTCCCATTGTATGTTATTTTGCACCAAGATGTTTGCTGGGCATCCCTGGCATAGGAGTCCAGCATATTCATAAGTTCAGTCAGCAACTGCATGTTACTTCTCCTACAAGTAAAATTAAGATGATTGACATTCTCCCCTTCTGGATGCGCTGAACAAAATCCCATGTGTGCACCATGCTTGAGCAGCAATGTATGCACAAGTGCGGATTTCATGCAGAGTTTCTGTGCAGGTACCCTAAATATACATTATACAATAGTATTTTCTATTGGAAATTTACAGGTAATGTGAAAACACACAAACTGTTTCATACTTTGTGTGACTGTGTACATTAGACCAAATGTCTGGAATACTGAAGGGTTCCAAACGAAAGACCGAGGGCCAGGCCTTGTCCTCCGAAAGCCAGAATTTGGGTAGTAGCAGGACCATATACCCAGGCAGAAATAGTAGTAGTAGTAGTAGGCTACAGTTCTCCCGGGCTTTGGAACGCAACATTATCATAAAGGAAAAAGAGGATGAGATTGTGGATTCGATGGCTCCCTCCTCCTCTCAGTCACAGCAGGATGATGGTGTCCCCTCTGCCTTCACTGCCACTTCCTAGGGAGGCACTTTCCTTTTCCTAAGAGACACCAAAACTCCACCACGCACGCCGGCAGATGTTTTTTGTGACAGCAGTGAGACAACAGCCAGCAACAATGGAAGGTCCTATTGACAACTCTACATTCATGTCGGTCGTATTCCCACACAAGGTGCTTATCCACCATCTCCTCCTCCATGGACATCCTTCTGTCCCCAACAGCAGCAGGCAGAGCGTCGCTTCCTCCCTCCGAAAGAGAGTCAAATGTATCATATGTCATTCTCTGAGAAGAAAAAGAGACTAGATCCAGCAAAACTGGATATAAACTATTTTGTTTCACTACAACCAAGGAGGCCTCAGATTGGGACATTGGATATCCTTACAGGAGTCCATTAAAATGATAGCTTTTTTGAGCAGCTAAAGTCTTGGTTGTAATTAAAGGGGTTATCCCACGAATAATGTAAAACATGAAAATCAGACATCATATAGGACATGACAACCTCTTTTTAAAAAAGCTAGACCCAGCCCTGTACCTCACATGGATCCAGAGATCTCCCCAGTCATTGCTCTGCTAGATTTATATCAAACTAACAGCTCGGGGAGTGTCTTTTATGCTGCAGCTCAGGAGGCGTGTCCATGCTCTCCCTATCACAGCTCAGGAGACAGTTAAAAGTTGAAACTGAGCATGTGCGGCCTGCTCAGTGAATAGGTCAAAGAAATAGGAAATTAAGTGGTCCTATACAGATACATGTTATTGAATAACTCAGTAGGTATACAGAATTTTTAATGACATGCAATTACAAAAGTATTCAGATCCAGGTGCTGGTTTGAAAACTGTAGAATATTATTCGTGGGACAACCCCTTTAAATAATGATTTTTTTCAGCTGCAGCAGTACCAATTTTTATTGCCTTTTTCTCCTTTTTATGGTACAGAGCAGATGATATGTGAAATCAGCCTCCATTCACCACATAGCGCTCATTGAACGCTATGCACCGAGCAAAGGCAGAAGCAGTAATAAACTGCTCTGTCTTCTCCTTAGGGTCCCTTACAGCTTTAGACCCAGTCTGCTAAATTCTCTTGACAGCACTATTGTCCTCTGAAAACCCCGTCTCCACTGGCAGCAGCATTCTCACCTGACCACCAATCCTCCTGTCAGCAGTATTGTCCCCATATGTCTTACCTCTCTTTTGGACTTGCAGGCCAGGAGCAGTGAGACTGGAGTTGGAGGGAAAGAGCATTTCCTGCAGCTCTACTAGAAGCTAAAATGGAGTGGGTAAAAGGAGGCACAACGTCACTGTTTACATGTTACTGTTGGTCACGTGGCTCTAGGCTACATAGATAAAGTACAGTATATAAGTGCTTCCTTTAGCCTAAATACACCTGTGGTGGGTTAGGGTTAGGAATAGGGGTTAGTGAGTTATGGTTAATGGATTTAGGGTTAGAGGGTTTACGATTAGGATTAGTGAGTTGGGTTTATTGTTTTTCGGGTTAGGTTTAATGGTTCCCTATATTTCTTACTCCAGATGGAGGACCTCCTTTTAACCACTCCATCTAGGAGGTACAAGTTATAATAGTTACAGTTGGTACTGATGTATATACTATATACCTGTACAGACTGCATGTTTTATACCTTTTACCTCACATATCAGCACA
Source organism: Rhinella marina (assembly GCA_900303285.1). Lineage (NCBI taxonomy): Eukaryota > Metazoa > Chordata > Amphibia > Anura > Bufonidae > Rhinella > Rhinella marina. The sequence goes on along the minus strand of ONZH01029710.1, from coordinate 19,524 downwards.
CTGCTGAATGTACTGTATGTCTGTAACCACTGCATCTATTATATCTCATACTTGACGTATCAGGACACTGCTGTATATGCTATATGTCAGGTACCAGGTTCAAATATAATAGATGCAGTGGGTACAGATATGTGCATACAGTTATACATTATGGTCACTGTGTGAAGTACAGGTATTGGGGGTTGTAGTTAAGGTTAGGGTTACTATTAGGGTTACTCTTTGAGTTTCAGGTTAGGGTTAGTATTAGTATTAGTATTTGGGTTAGGGCACATGGAGAGAAAGGGGGGAGGACCTCCTGTTACCCACTCCGTTCTAGTCTTAACCATTCTAGTCTCGACCCTTCAGTTCTTCCATATTCAAGGTGTGAGGGACATTTCATGATGTCATCACAGGTCCTGAACTGCACCCTCTGAATCTAGTCAGTGCAGTTCCTTTACTTAGTTCATCACGGGTCCTTTAGCTTTCTAAGGCTCTGAACTGCACTAATGAGGCAGGGCTCACATCATCAGTCCAATTAAGGTACCCTGGGAGTTTGGCACCCGAGGCAACCACCCCCTGCTGCCCCAACCCACTCTACACCACTTGTTAGCGGTGAAATTTACACACATTTTTTATATTTTTCTAGGGGAAATAAAGTTATCAATGTTCAAATATTATTTTCTAAAATTGATAGGGAAGGTATATTTTTGTTTGGTTGTATTGTTTTGGTGAATTAGATTTTTGGCAAATATCCACCTCCACTTTCTAGCTCCATGGTTTAATATTGCAATGCATTGGCTGTAAGTGTATTACACAGTGTAATACACTTACAGCTTCCTGCCTGTGAGATTCAGGGGGCTGGATCTCACAGGCTTCCGTAGAAGGCAGCTCGATGCCTAAGGAATGCATTGGGCTGCCTTCCCTGCCATCGGGTCCCCGTCACAGCAGCGTGGGGACCCAATGAGCTCTTCCTCCCAGCACCGACATCACACATGCCGCGGTCAGTGCTGACCGCGGCAGTGTGAGGGTTAATGCACCGGCATCGGCGTTTTCACCAATGCTGGTGCATACAGCAGGGCCCCTGCAGCTGATCGGGTGAGAGCAGCTCCTGGTACAGCGCTGGGACTTGTGTACGCTTCCTGGTACCCGCGCTGGAGTGTAAGGGTTAAAGTTATCACCACATAATTTGAGACATGTCAGATTTGCTAAAAATGGCCTGGTCCTTAAGGTGAAAAATGGCAGGGTCATGCTTTCTGCTTCATCGAAAGATTACTTCAGTACTCAACGAGTTTTATTAGACAGCAGTTCCTCTCTGTCCTGCTACTTGTATACAAGTATATATACAAGTATATTAACAGATACTACGGCCCTTAAAGTGATTGCGCAAGAATGGGACAGAGTTTTGGCAAAGCACTTCACTTTACTGGACCTGTAAAAGGAAGATTACTTACCTGTTTACCAGGCTCCCTGCTCCTTTTTCTCCCAACCTGCAATGCTTCGCTGGGCTACCTCGATGAAAATATCCAGTTTGATATCACCACAGCCAATCACTGGCCGTGGCTGAGACCAGATCCCCTTGCGTCATGTGACCATTTGTCATGAAGTAAGGGGAACTGGTCACTGCCACAGCCACTGATTGGCTGTGCCGATGTTAAACCAGATGTTTGCATCAAGGGAGCCAAGCAGATCTTCAAAGGCCTTGAGGAAAAGGAGTGGGGAGCCAGCATCAGGAAGCAGCTAAGTAATCTTCCCCTTACAGGTCCAGTAAAGTGGGGGTATCCTTGCACAACCCCTTTAACGTTCCAAAGTGTATATCTGGTGCCATAATGAAAGTCTTGATATGTGCCAAGATGAGGATACTTAAAGGGATTTTGCTGTTCTTTTTAACTGATAATCTATCTTCTGGATAGATCATCAACATCTGATCGCCAGAGGTCTGACACCCCTGTTTGAGAAGGCAGCGGCGCTCAGGAGTGCCGTGGCCTTCTCTATGTTTACCTCAGGAACAGTGACGTCATGACTAGTGTGACTGGCCTGGGTGGGACTAAACCCCATTCAAGTGAACGGAGCTTAGCCCTGCCCAAGCCTGTGATACTAGTCATAAAGTCACTGGGCCTGAATGAAACAGAGACAAGGCTGCAGCGCTCTTGAAGCCCCACTGCCTTCCCAAACAGCTGATCCAGAGGATAGATCATCAGTTAAAATGAGCTGCAGAGCCCCTTTAAGCTGTGGATTTCTACTAGCATTCCTTCAATTGTAGTTTGGAAAACTATGTTGAATAATATGGATTGGTATCGCCACTTGTATGTATAAAGGATATCATGAGATACCTAGCTGCCCGGTCTCCCTGGATCTCATCATTATGTGAAGAAGTTTAGGTTTTTCTGGAATAAGATTTTTTTTTCTCCATCTCCAGTGTGGGTGGGGTGGTTGGTGGAGTTAAGAAGTATATGTATCTATTATTTTTGTTCTGTACAGTACTATGTGTATTTTATCTAATAAAATTTAAATTAAAAAAACTTGGAATCTAGACATTGTATATGACTACACATTTTTATTCAGAAACATCTGCAAGATTGTTCATAATTTGACAATTTTTTGTTTTAAAAACAAATGAGCATTTATAGAAACGAAAACATAAATGTAATCTAAAATATCTGTGGATCTGTCAAGCTTCATCCAAATCTAACTAGTTTTCCAAGCCACCGATAAACACGTTCTAACCTTGAATCCTCTGTGGAACATGGCTATGTCTAGTATTGCTGCCCTAGACAAAACAAAAGTGTGATAATGCTTACTGTCAAGAAGACAATCTTAATTATATATCACATACTATGGTCTCCCTGTACTAGAGTATACAGACCCCTCTATCCGCATACATTTTCCATACTCACATACATCTCTGCCTGTTATGGAAGCTATATTCTGCATTATTTTTTCTATTCTCTGGCTTTCCTCCTCACATTCCTTTATACATTAAACAGGACACAGGGATTTGCATATAAAAATTTGGACACTTAGAAAGCATACTTGTTTTCCCCACATACCGTCTTATCTTCAATATGGTTTTCTGTATGTGCCTTTGTTTTGCCAAATACCATGCTACAATTTACCACGAGCATCAAAAAGCTAAACATTTTAACCACAAATAATTGCCTTTTGTTTTCTTTCCCATACTCGGTTTACTAAATTATGTTATAATTCAGTGGGCGGAAAAAAGGAAATTTCTGGTCTTTTTCAACTCTTTTTTTTTAACAAATATCTATAAATTGTTTGAAATATCCGTTATTTAACTACTTAATATTTATACAACTTTATAAAAGTATACTAGTTTTATTATAATAATTTTAGACTGACTAATTTAGTGATCACACATAGAAAAGACCCATCAAGAAATCTGATGCTGCCAGTAATAAAAATCATAGTGAAATGACAAACCTCAGATTCCGATAAAACCTTATAATGCTTATAATACTTTGCTATTAAAGACCACATTGGCCAGCAAATGATTACAGACCTATGGGTTGATTCCTAAATATAGCCCCAGACCCTATACTGGGTTTCTGACAATCTAAAATGCCATTGAGGTGGTAGAACAGGTAAACCCTTAGAATGCTGCTACTGACTAGTCTTAACCAAAATCCAATAACATCCCAGTGGAGAATTACATGTTCTTGTTTCAAAAAAGAGAATGTTTTTCTCAAGAAGCTTTACCAATGCCAGCTTTCCGCTGTGCATAGTGCCAATTGCAACAGCTGGGTATTAAGTATAATAAAACATATTAAAAACTCAGGTTACTCGCAATCATAGCCTCTAATAAGGTAAACAGGATCAGATTTATTCACTAAGTCATGTACATTACAGTATAAAAATTACATAAATCTTACAAATCTCATTTCATTTGAGGTATTTATTTTTTTAAAGGGAATTATTTTATTGAGGAAAACCATGTAATGTCATTACGTTGTGTTGTCCAAGTTACAGAAGCTGTAATCTTCTGAATATCATAAGTTGTTTTGATGGTCCTTAAAATAAATTGTCTCCCCAAAAACTGAGGTTCGTGGTTTCCACCCAAAACTGGTAAAAATCAATTCAGCTAAACTTGTTAAAGCTCACTGAATATGGTGTCTTCTTTACCAACTATTGCCACCTGGATCTGCAAAAGTTGTGCCCTATCAATAAGAGGTAAATATCATCTCTGTACAACACAAAACACTTAAGGGTTCAATGACTTGGTAATGCCCCAAATTTCTAGAAAGATACATATACTCTGTCACATCCTACCATATTTGGAACAGATCCACCCCTCAAGGAATTAAGTTGAATCAAAGATGTTATGAACACTGTACTATTATAAAGCCTCCTCCGCTAATACCACATCTATGCTCATTTTGTTATGGTGGCAGGGAAGCAGGGAATGCAGGATATCTCTGAGGTACAACTTCAGCTACTAGTTGCAGAGTGCTGAGCAATGTCATAGAGGGGGGTTGTTTGGCAACTTCTTTAACTCTCAGTAACATGCAGCCATTTTGTATTCCATGTAGTGTTACAGAATTATATGACAACTTGACAACTTGTAACTTTGAAACTTGTATTTGAGAGCCCAGAGCAAAAGAAAGATAGATGTTTAGATAACTAAAATAGATCAAACAATTCATCATATGTAAAAGACATAGCTAATGGAAGTTTTAAATCGTTTGTTTGTAGATTCTTTAGTTGAGTTTTAAAGAAATATAAGGGGCACACAAGAAAATCATCACATTGAAGTACATACACTCTTGGGCAAAACATTATAATAATGCACCAAGAAGGTGTTGTAATTGTATGACACTTTCTGTGTGTGAACGTAATGATTATATATGTAAGAGATAACAATATCAGAGAAAAAGGAGTATTATCCTGTTTTAAAATGCCAGTTAGAAGCCCTGCCATGAGTGGCAACACATGTGGACGCAGGATGTCCTGTATACATCACTGAGCTGTTAGTGTCCCTCATATAACTAGGAGTGACCAACTGTCATATGCAATGGGTCCTCAGATCATCACACCAACAGTTGGGGTAGTGTGCACAACAAAAGCAGAATAAAAGCACTCACCACAAGACCTCCATATTCAAACCTGACTGTCATTGAATACGAAACAGAACCTAGACTTATCGCAAAAGTCGACACGGTTACAGTCCATAGCAGCCTAGATTTCTTGTTCACAACAACATTGCAAAACAAGTCAATGGTGGCTGGCCGTCAATGGCAGGACATGTAATGGATGCCATGACACCAAATTTCCCTTTGTTATGCTCCTAGAGATCATCTGAGCAGAGACAGGGGTGTTTAATGAAGATGCTTCTTGTGTCTGGATGGTGGACAACACAACTGTGGGAGCTGCTCGTGCTTGTCGGTGGATCAAATGATTATTTCTAGGGGTGGTCTATCTGGGTTCTCCGAAACTTGTTTTCCATATGTGCATGCCCTCACATAACCACTGCTCCTAAAACCTCCTAACAACTAGGTAAAAACATTCTGAGTTTTGCAGCAATTCGACATTTCTATCTGGCGATGTTATTTTTTTGTCAATTAATGTACATTGCCTTTATATATTTAAACAAGTATAACATGCACTACACAGTAACATTTAGAAATACATATATATTATGCAAACAATGAATGTTAATAAAAATGAAAAGGGTATGCATGTCATGACTCATATGTTCTCATGTAAGGAGACAATCATAGTCAAGCGTCAAAGATCTCTCTCTGCAAAATGAGATTGTTTACATTTTGGAAGTCTATTAATTTACCCAAGATTCCAATATAGTAGTCACATCGTAAACTATAGTAAACTGTACCAAAATTTGGTTCAATTTGGCTCTATTTTGGTGCAGTGTGGTGCATTTCATTTTGGAGAAATCCTGTGAATAGTTCACCAATGGAGCTTGGTTTAATGGAAAGGGGTACACTATAAAATGAAATATTTTGCACAAAATTGTGCCACAATTCTGGAATAAACTTTTGTTGCAAACTAAGCCAACCAATACGTGGTGTAAATTTAGTGCCAAAAGTGCCTAACCCTGCATCAAATGTATTATCCAGGCTGAGCCACTGTGATAAATCAAGAATCAAGTACATATCTAGATGTCTAGACAGCCTGCTAGTCCACGACTAATACAGGATTAGTAAATGTGCATTAGTCTTCCGATTTTCTTTCCATCTAAAACTTTCCATCTGATGAGTGGGACCAGAGAATGTTATTAAAACATTCCCCAGACCATAACGCTGCCACCACCAGCTTATGTTCTTCCAGTAATGGTTGCAGGGTTTGTTCTCTGATATTTATAGCCTGACATCCCAACGTTGATCCATTCGATGAAGCAGAAAGCGTGACTCATCAGAGAAGGCAACCTTTTGCCAGAGGTCCGATTCCTATATTGTTATGAAAATTAAAGCTTTTCCTGCCAATCCAACTTTGTTAGCAGTGGTGCAGTCCATACAGAAGTTTGGTTCTGTGCACCTCTTGCTGTCATACCAGTTCATTTTTGTTCTCCAGAAATATTCCAGAAATACATCCAGAGTCGCCTCTTAAAATCTTTTAGTGAGTTCACCATCACCACCTCCTCTGGCATAGTTCCATAGTCTCACTGCTTTTACAGTGAAAATTCCTCTTCTAGAAGGGTATCTCAATAAATTAGAATATCATTGAAAAGTTTATTTATTTCATTCAAAAAGTGAAACTCATAGATTCATTACACAGAGTTGTCTATTTCAACGGTTTTTTTCTTTTAATGTCAATGATTATGAAAATTAGAATATTGTGAAAAAGTTCAATATTGTAGACTCATGGTGTCAAACTCTTATCAACTAATCAACACAAAACACCCACAAAGGTTTCCTAACCCTTTAAATGGTCCCTACCACAATTGTGGGGAAGATTGCTGACTTGACAGTTGTCCAGAAGACAAGGAGGGTAAGCCACAATAAGTCATTGGAAGGAAAAATTGTGGTAGAGATAATCATAGCCTTGAAAGGACTGTCAAGAAAAGACCATTCAAGCATTGAGATTCACAAGGAGTAGCTGGAGTCAGAGCTTCAAGAGCCACCACAAACAGACGTATCCAGGACATGGGCTACAACTGTCTCATTCCTTAGTCAAGCCACTCATGACCCAGAGACAATGTGAGGAGTGTCTTACCTGGGCTAAAGAGAAAAAGGATTGGACTGTTGTTCAGATGAAAGTAAATTTAGATGTTTTCAGATGAAAGTAAATTTTGCATTTCATTTGGAAATCAAGGTCCAGAGTCTGGAGGAAGAGCGAAGAGGCACTCAATCCAAGCTGCTTAAGTACAGTGTGATGTTTCCACAGTCAGTGATGGTTTGAGGAGCCACATCTTCTGCTGGTGTTGGTCCACTGTATGTCCAAAGTCAGTGTAGCCATCTACCAGGAAACTTTACAGCACTTTGTAGGAGAGAGGAGTATAATACAATTCAAATGTTATATTCAGTGTTATATAATGAATGAATGTTCTAGAGGCTTCTGCTTAAGATGGAGGTTTCTGTAATCAGCCTTCCAGGCATTTGAAGGGAATGTTCCAGAGACTTCCAGTGGCAGGACAAGTGTGTAATAATTGTTGGGCGAGGGGGTTGGAAAGCACAGCTGTTGCTATTCAGACAATGGTCGGCCATAGTAAATATGTGTAGTGTTGCTGGTGTAAACAACGGGTGTTATGTAAGAACACTATGTATATATTTGGTTATAAAATTCATCTAGTGTCACAGTCTCACCCTGCTGTCACCCTGAGCGCATCACTCAAACTGAACTGCAACCTGAACAAGCCCTGCTTGGACCTTTATTGTTGAGCCTTGAGACTCTGCAACTGTTGGCCTATTCCCTAATGGGTAGGCACTTACATGAGCAAAGACAATTCTTCAATTATCTACAACTCTGACACCCTTCATACTTCCTTCTGCTGACAAGTTTTATGGAGATGCTGATTTCACTTTCTAGCAGGACTTAGCACCTGCCAAAACTACCAATACCTGGTTTAATAATCAAGGTATCACTGTGCTTGATTGGCCAGCAAACTCGCCTGACCTACAGTACACCCCACAAAGAGTCTATTTTCAAGAAGAACATGAGAAACACAAGACCCAACAATGCAGAAGAGCTGAAGGCTGCTATCAAAGCAACCTGTGCTTCCATAACACCTCTGCCGTGCCACAGGCTGATCGCCTCCATGCCACGCTGCATTGATGGAATAATTCATGCAAAAGGAGCCCCGACCAAGTATCTGTGCTCATATGCTCGGGTGCTCCGAGCATAATGTTAGTCAATAGGACTAAACCAGGCACCCCCCGCTCGGAAGAGGGGAGGGGTGTCTGGTTAATAGAAAAAGGTCAGAATCGCGACTTCTCCACTTTTACTATTTCACTCGTAAAAGTATGCTAATTAACTGAATTTGTATGCATTAGCGCACAATACGTACTCATAAGCATACAAATGCGTACGCATTAGCGTACAAAATGCATACGCATTAGCGTACAAATTCGTACGCATTATCGTACAAAAACAATATTACAGTGCGGGGAAGAGACTCGAGCATTGCGCTCGAGTACACTCGGTGTTCGGCCGAACACCAAGCGGACCTGAGCGTAGGTATGCTTGGCCGAACAGCGAGTTCGGCCGAGCATGCTCGCTCAACACTAGTAATGAATGTATATAATACATGGGTTTCACTTCTTGAACTGAATTACTGAAATCTAAACCCTCTCCAGCTCTGCTATGTCTGTCTTGTTTACAGGAGGCCAGAATTGTACAATACTCCATGTGCTTTCTGACTAATGATTTGTAAACTGCAAGGACTATGTTCTCATATGAACAAGTTTGTGTAAAAAAAAAAAAAAAAAAAAAAGGTCATTTATATCTAATCAGAAGGGTATGACACCTGGCACCACCACCAATCAGCTGTTTTTAGAGTAGACATTGCTCCATGTCAGAGCCCATTGATTGTTGCTTACACTGCACTTCGTCTTGGAAGTGCAGTTTAATGACAAGTGCATTTGAATGAAGTGAGTACTAGTAATTACACTACAGCGCCACTCCACAGGAAACGAAACGATGTGTAGTGTAAAGACCAGGAGAGCTGCGTCCTTGTTAAACAGCTGATCGACAAGAGTGTCAGGTGTCGGACTCTCTCAATCAGATATTTGTGACGTATCCTGAGGATAGGTCATCAATATAAAATCCCTGCTAAATCCTTTAAGCTTATTGTCAACTGAAAGTCCTTTTCCATATTAGTGTTTTTACGTACCATTTAGTACGTACTGGTGGCTTGCATTATTCCTTCCCACGTGCATAACCTTACATTTATTAAGGTTAAATCTTATGTGCCACTTCTCTGCCTTAGATTTCAATCTTCTGTGTTAATTATGTTACACAATATAGTATTGGCAGCAAAAATTTACATTTTACTTTGCGACCCCTCTACAAGATAATTAATAAATATATTGAAGAGAATAGGGCCCAATACTGACCCATGTGGAGTATGAATTGTTAATAATTTGTTAGGCCTGGGCCTTCTGCCATACCCCCTGCTGTCTTACCTGCCATATCCTCAGAGTCTCCTGACTATCTGCCCGCTCCTGTCTCCGCCAGATGGGGCAGGCGAGTGCGTCCATGATCTATCCCATGCAGGCGCGCGCCTAACGCTTTATGTCATTTATGCTTCCAGGAGAGCATGCTTCCTGCCTCCCAGCACGACCCCTGGGCATCGTTACAAGTTTAAATTAATTCCTTTCCTAGTAAGTTGCCTCAGCATTGAGTTACTAACAGTAATAGCAAAGGTGTTCTGTTCTAATCTCCTTTGTTTGACCCAGCTTGTTTGACCATTCTGTTTGCCTGCCATCTGCATTGACTTTTGGACCTGTCTGACCCTGAGTCTGTCTGAACCTCTGTACCACGCTAGTATCTGACACCGACTTCTGACCTCTGACTCGTCTCTGATCACACTTCAGCTTCTGCCTCTGACAATCATCATTATCATCATATGCTGTCTTTACTCCAGACCTCTCTGCAATACCACTTCTCACCACCGTATCTGCTATTGGGCTCAGTTCACACTAACTGCGGTTCTAACTGCAACTTGAGCTAGTGGAGCGTTACCTGTTGTCTAACTCAGCGAGTCAGCTGTCAACCATATTAGCTAATCCTGTAGATAGTGGTTCAGTGTCTCTCTTGCCGCGTTCGGTCCTGTCTCCTGTGAGAGTGCTGAATAACACCATAGGGGTTAGTGGCTGCCGTCCCTTGTTTGACACAGAGAATCCGCAATATCTCTGGTTTTACCAGCGGGTCCCAACCACTGGTCGTAACAGTACGCTCAGGCCATAGATTCCGCTGACTCTGGCATGGCCAAAGTCCTATGTGAACTGCAAAAGCAGCATGCCATTCAGAAGCAAGTAACATCTTATCTCCAGCATGTGATTGCTCATCTGGAATCCTTGTCTGCGGCTATTCAACCTCCACAGACTCCTATGGTCTCATCGGTTACTACTCCTCTGACTGCTACTGCTTCTGGAGCTGGTTCATGTTTGTCTCCACCTCCTCACTACAGTGGAGATTCCAAGTCATGCAGAGGATTCCTGAACCTGTGCCCTATCCATTTTGAACTTTCACCTTACCAATTTCCTACTTAATGTGCTAAAGTGGCATTTATTATTTCCCATCTGGAAGGAGTGGCCTTGGCGTGTGCAAATCATTGCTCTTTTTCTGGACTAATTTCACAAAGTGCTTGAAGAACCCGGCCTTGTCTCATCTGCTTCCTCAGCTTTTCTACGCATCAATCAAGGTGAACGCTCTGTTGTATAATATGCCATTGAATTCCGTACCTTATCATCTTCACTGTATTGGAATGGAGATCCTCTCATTGCTACCTTCTGGGAAGGCCTCAATGGCATAATCAAGGATGAGCTTGCAGGAGAGATTCCATCTGCTTTGGATGCCTTAGTGACTCTGGCTACTAGAATCGGTAACAGTCTCTTTGAAAGGTCCCGTGAATCCCTTAGTGAGAAGTCTTCTGCTAGTGCCCCCAAGGCCTGTGTGGCTCCACCTCTTGTGTCTGCTGATCCTAAACCCATGCAGGTGAACCATCCTAGGCTGTCGGTTGAGGAAAAACGGCATTGTCTCTCTGCTGGTCTTTGCCTATGCTGCGGTGGTTCCGGCCATCGTATCCACAACTGTCCTAGGAAGTCAGGAAACTCCAGTGCCCTTAGGTAAATATATCTCCTCTCTGAAAACCTCTGTTCTACTATTGTTTGGTGATGTTAGGTTCTGTGCATCAGGTCATGGTGAATCAGTATCATATCCCACGAGCCCCTGGAAGCACAAATGCTACCTTGTGGTAGGGTGTATCCCCTCTCACCCACAGAATCTCAAGCGATGGCTGACTACATCAAGGAGAAACTGGAAAGGGGGTTTATTCGCAAGTCCATATCTCCGGCTGGGGCTGACTTCTTTTTTTGTAAAATTGCTATCAGTTACAATAAGAGGAGGGGTAGAAGTGAGAGGGGACACTGTAAGGCTCGGGCCTTCTGCAATACCTCCTGCTGTCTCACCTGTCATATCTCCAGAATCTCCTGCCTCGCTGCCCACTGCTGTCTCCGCCAGATGAGGCAGGTGCAAGCCTGCCAGATGCATCCTCTGGCCACGCAGCCTCCGTGCTCCATCCCATGCTGGCATCCCATAGGGGTGCTCGCCCGCTACTTCCTGCCATTTATGCTTCCAGGGGCATGTGCTTTCTGCCTGCCAGCAAGGCCCCTGGGCAGGGTTACAAGTTTAAATTGGAGTTTCCTCTTCTAGGAAGTTACCTGAGCGTTGAGTTACTAACAGTAATAGCAAAGGTGTTCCGTCCTGATCTCCTGTGTTTGACCCAGCCTGTTTGACCATTCTTTTTGCATGCCACCTGCATCGACTACTGGACCTGTTTGACCCTGAGCCTGTCTTATTCTCTGTACCATGCTACTATCTGATACCGGCTTCTGACCTCTGACTTGTGTCTGACCACGTTCCAGTTTCTGCCTCTGACAATCATCATCATCATCTGCTGCCTTTACTCCAGTCTTCTCTGCAATACCACTTCTCACCACTGGGTCTGCTATTGGACTCAGTTCAGACTAACTATGGTTCTAACCACAACTTGAGCTATTGGAGTGTTACCATTTGTCTGACTCAGTGAGTCAGCTGTCAACCCTATTAGCTAATCCTGTAGGTAGGTGTTCAGTTTCTCTCTTGCTGTGTTCTGTCCTGTCTCCTGTGAGAGTGCTGAATAAAACTCTAGGGGTTAGTGGTTTCTATCCCTTGGTTGATACAGAGAATCCACACTATCTCTGGTACCACCAAACATAACCACCCTTTGTTTACTATCACTGAGCCAGTTACTTACCCACATAAACACATTTTCACCCAAGTCCAAGCATTCTCATTTTATGTACCAATCTATTATATGGAACGGTATCAAATGCTTTGGAGAAGTTCAAGATATATTACATCCATTGACTCACCTGGTCTCCAGTTTAGAACTTACCTTCTCATAGAATCTGATTAAATTGTTTTGACAGGACTGATCCCTCATGAAGCAATGCTGAAATGGTGTTATATACTTATTTTCATTGAGATACTACAGGATAGCATCTCTTACAAAACCTTCAGATGTTAGATTTTCCGGACTATAGTTTCCAGGCTCTGTTGACCCCTTTTTGAATATTGGTACCACATTTGCTAAGCACCAATGTTGTAGAACAGACCCTATCATTACTAAATACTTAAACATCAATAATAGGGTCTGTCTATTACATTACATACTATAACTCTCTATAGGATTTAGTGGTATCTGGACCCATCCGGACCCACTGATTCATGTATTTTAATCTTTTTAAGATCCTGCTGAACTTTTTCCTGTTCCTTCAGACAGGCCACAGTTAATGGAGAGTTTAATTTAACACTCTGCATTTCATCTGACATCTAATTTTCCTCAGTGGATATGGTGAAGAAAAAAATATTTAATAAATTTACTTTCTTTTCATTACTCTCTGCAGCTCCTCCCTCATCACTTTTTAAAAGGTGAGGGCTGTGTTACACAGTAACCTGCAGCCACAATGACTGGCATTAGAGAAAACTCATTTATCCCCACGGATGTCGTGTTCAATAGGTCTCATAGGCACACTGTTAATGTATTACTGACAGCGCAATGCATTACAATACACAATATAGTAATGCATTGTACAGGGATCAGACCCCCAAAAGTTGAAGTACCATAGTGGGACAAAAATAAAAAGTAAAATAAAATTTGTTTGCAAATGAAAAAATAAAAATTTGAAATACAAAACAAAGCCCCTTTCCTATAATCAAGACAAATTAAATTGTAAAAAATAGAAAAAAAGAAAAACAGACATACTAGATATTGCCATGCATGTAATGATCCAACCCATCAAGTGAATGCTATAAAATAAATAACGTAAATAAAAACTGCCAAAACAGGCATTGTTTGGTAGTCTTGCCTCACAAAAAGTATAAAGCAATCAAAAAGTCGTGTGTACCCAAAAACGGTACCAATAAAACTTCACCTCGTCCTGGAAAAAAAAATGAACCTAACCCCCCCATACAAGACCATTGCCAGAAAAATAAAAAATAAAATATGTCTATCAGAAAATAGCAACACAAAAAAGCTTTGCAAAAAACTTCTATTGTTTAAAACTGAACAAAAATGTAAAGATAAATTCATGGATATCATCACATGTGTAACGATTGATTCTATAAAAATATCACATGTATCAACTACCCTGTCAGATGAACGCCATAAAAAAATAGAAATAAAAACTGCCAAAACAGCAATTTTATGTCACCTGGCTCACAAAAAATATAATATGGGGCAGTAAAAAAAGTCATATGTACCTCAAAATTGTATAAATGAAAATGTAAGATTATCCTGCAAAAAAAATTGATATTGTCATGTCTGTAATACCCTGTCAGGTGAACGCCATAAAAATAAATAAATAAAAACTGCTAAAACAGCCATTGTTGGTCACCATGCCAATACCAAGCCATCAAAAAGTCGTACCCCAAAATTGTAAATAAAGCGTCACCTCATCCTGCAAAAATGACCAGCTACACATCACCAGAAAAATAAAAAATATATGGCTTTCAGAAAATTGTGACTTAAAAACAAGATTTTTTTCAAAATGCTTTGCATAAAAGTGGTAAAGTGTAAAAAAAAAATATATATATAGAATTGTTATCTCTGCAATCGTACTGAACAGTAGAATAAAGATAACTTCATTTTTCCCACACAGTGTATGCCACAATGACAAAACCCAAAAAGCAATAGTTGAGTTGTTGCCATTTCTTTATCCTGCTTGGCACAAAGCAAAGTAAAAAGTGATCAAAAAGTTTTATGTACCCTAAAATAAAACCAATGATGATGACAACTCATCCCACATAAATATAAGCCCTCACACAGATCTATCTAAAGAAAAATAAATGTGGTTTTCAGAAAATGGCTGTACTGGTGCCTTAGAGGCTGTTCAAAAGCAACATGGCACCTGTAAACCAATCCATCAAAATCTGCTTTGCAAGGTCCAGAAGTTGGTCTTTCCCATCTGAACCCTGCAGCATACCCAAACAGCAGTTTATGTCCACATTTATAGCATTTCAGTCCCCAGTAGTACCCAACAAACAATTTAAAGGGCATGGTGTGTCTCAGATAGCACCAGCTGGGCACATTATATCAGGCACTGAAATGCCATATCTGTGGAAATCTTGCAATTTTCATTTCGCATAGTCCCAAGCTCATTAATTAAAAAAAAAAACACCTATGGGGTCAAAACACTCACTCCACACCTGAATAAATATCTTGGGGTGTAGCCTTTACAGTTAGCAGCACTGGATGCGTAAATCACAACATTGTGCCCAATCATGGTGCTCTTTTGCTCCTGAGCCTTGTGGTATGTCTATACAAAAGATTAGGGCCACATCTAGGGTATTTATAAAACCAGGAACCATGGCATAATAATACGAGGGCTCAATTTTCCAACTGACCCAACACTGGGCACAATATATTGGGCACTGAAATAGCATATCTGTGGAAAAATTGCAATTTTTCACTTTGCACCATCTGCTGTGAATTAATTTAGCAAAACACCTATTGGGTCAAAATTAGAGATGAGCGAACGTGCTCATAACTAGCACTGTACCGCTCGGCTCCCCTGTGCTCGCATGGGCGCAGGCAGCCGCTTTGGTCGGGTGAGGAGGACGGAAGTGGCTGCCTGCGCCCATGCGAGCGCAAGGGAGCCGAGCGGTACAGTGCTAGTTACGAGCACGTTCGCTCATCTCTAGTCAAAATGCTCACTACACCCATATATAAATTCGGTGAGGGGTGTGATTTCAGTAATACGGTAATTTCTTGGATTTTTTTTATTTAACCTCAGAGTTCCTGTAGTCACTTCTGTATAAATCACCAGACTAGACTATGCGGGCACCAGGAGCAATGTGGGTGCCGGGGAACAGGGTAAGTATAACCTGTATGATCTGTCCAGGCATTTTGGGAGGCATTATAGGGGTTGGATAACACCTTTAATAAAGGAATTGCACAAAATTGAGCCATAAGAATAGATGTCCCACAATTGTTATTACATAGGGTATGACGTCTTGAAGCGCTGGAGTCTTGGGTTCAAATCCAACCGAGGACAACATCTGCATGGAGTTTGTATGTTCTTCCCGTGTTTGCATGGGTTTACTCTGGTTTCCTCCCACACTCCAAAGACATACTGATAGGGAACTTAGATTGTGAGCCCCATTGGGGACAGCTTGATGCTAACGTCTGTAAAGCATTGCGGAATATGTCAGCGCTATATTGTTATAAGTGTGTAAAATAAATAAAATTCTGTATGTAGTCATTTATGGTGGTTTCTATTGTGTAAGCCTCTCAGAGTGACTTCATAACTGAATTGGTCCTTTAGAAAGTAGGTTTAGGACATTTTCTTGAAAATGTTAACATTGCTTCTAAAATTCTAAGCCTTCTAAACCTTCTAAAAAATAAAATGGCATTTACAAAATGATGTCAACACAAAGTAGACACATGGGGAATGTTAAGTAATAACTGTTTGTAAGTTATTACTATCCATCTTAAAAGCAGAAAAATTCTAATTTTGAAAATTGCAAATGTCTTCAAATTTTCTGTAATTTTGGATTTTTTTAAATAAATGTGAAACATATAGGCTCAAATTCACCACTATCATGAAATGCGTCAAAGAGAAAACAATCTCAGAATGGTTTGGATAAGTAAAGTAAGCTATTACCACATAAAGTGATACATGTCAAAAGTGATACTGGTCCTTAAGGTAAAAAATGACAGGGTCTTGAAGTGGTTACATAATTGTCATCATTGCATCCAAAAATGTCTGAATTATTCAAATATAAATGTATCCATTCTTCACAATGAATACTGTAATGGAAAAAAAGAAATAAATGGAATCCCCATTTTTTTGGTCACCTTGCCCCTGGAAAAAAAAATGAATGAATTTATATGATTATTTTGTAGCCCAAAATAGCACCTCAGATAGCTCTATAGATAGAAATATACAAAAATTATTAGACTATCATAACACCAAGCAACATTTTTTCTATACATTTTAATTTTTTTTAAAAAAAAGTTGTAATGCATAAGAAAAACAATTTGAATGTGGTATTGCTGTAATCATCCTTACCCGCACAATAACGATAATAGTTTTATCGCAAAGTAAATACATAAAAAAATGATGGAATTGTATCTTTTTTTAATTTCACCCCACCCCAAGATTTTTTCCCATTTTCTGATACCTAATATCAGGGGCGTTGCTAGGGTCTCAAAAGATCCAGGGCCCAAGCCCCAATGAATATGGCCCAATTCTCTATGTCGACCCTCGTCCCAACAGGAGAACATACCTCACATCCAGGGCCTTCCAGGTGACGTCTCCTCTGATGTAGATCTTCTCTGTCATCATCTTCTCCATTCGGCCCAGACAACTTCTCTCAGCTGCTTCATCTCTGCAGAATGTGACACACGGACATCTTAGCTTCCTCACATTTCTATCATCATCCCCCAACCAGGAGTCCCCACAGCCTCCTGCTGCTCACTGTGCCCCCAAAACCTCCAAATACTATCCTGGAGAAATAATAGTGCCCCCCATAGTAATAGTCCTACCAATAGTAATTCCATCATTAGTAACACTGCCCCCTACAGTGACCCCAGCACTGATAATGCTCCCCAAGATTGTCCCCATTACTAGAAGAGTCCTCCAGTATTAATAATGCCATCACAGAGCCCCCAGTAGTAATAAGGCCCCCTATTGTTCCTACAGTGATAATAAAGCTCTCTACAGACCCGTCAGTAGTAATAAGACTCCCATAGTGTTCTTAGCAGAAATAAGGCGGATCTATAAGTCTCTCCTATAAAGCTCCCAGTAGTAATAAGAATGCCTAATGTCCCCTGGATTTATAATACCCCTACAGTGCCCCCAGTATTCATATCGTCCCTCCTACTGTTATAATGCTCGCCCGCTGTAGTTATATTCCTCCCTTTAGTGTCCTCAGAAATTATAATTCCTCAGCCCCTCCACCATACAGTCCCATGTAAATAAAGCTATTTCCCTCCTGTGTAAATAACATTATACCATCTCTCCAGCCCCCTCCAATATACAGTCCCATGTAAATAACATCCCTCTCTATCTACAGCCCCCTCCAAATACAGTCAACCACCTCCAACATGCAGTCCCATGTAAATAACATCACTCCACGCCAGAGTCCAATGTAAATAAGGCTACTTTCACACCAGGGTTTTGCTGGATCCGTCATGGATCAGCAAAAATGTTTCCGTCCCGATAATACAACTGTCTGCATCTGTTCTGAACGGATCCGGTTGTATTATCTTTTAAATAGCCAGTTTGGATCAGTTTCTTCATGTGGACACCAAAACGCAGCAAGCAGCGTTTTAGTGTCCGCCTCCAAAACGGAATGCTGACTGAACTGAAGCAAACTGAAGCAAAACTGATGCATTCTGAATGGATCATTTTCCATTCAGAATGCATTAGGACAAAACTGATCAGTTTTGGACCATTTATGAGAGCATATGACGGATCTCACAAACGGTTCCTTATAACGCAAGTGTGAAAGTAGCCTAAGGCTAGTTTCACACCTGCGGCAGGGGACTCCGGTAAGGCTGTTCCGGTGGGTAAACAGCCCGCTGGATCCATGCTGCCACAGGTGCACATGTGGGGCTGGAACTATGCTCTGGCCACAGCATGGCAAACCCTGCCAAGAGGCGGCCGATACAAAAGTACAACATGCTGTACTTTTGTTCTGGCCGCCTCTTGGCAGGGGTTGCCATGCTGCAGCCGGATCCGTGGCCCGCCCCCATTACAGTGAATGGGGCCGGAGCGTAGTTCTGGCCCCACATGTGCACCTGCAGCAGCACGGATCCTAACAGCCTGCCGGAGTCCCATGCCGCAGGTGTGAAAGTGCCCTAACAGAACCCTGCCCAAGTCACCTCCAACACACAGTCCCATGATAACATCCCTCCTTTCTGCCCTAACATACAGTCCCAGTTAAATAACCACAACTCCCAGCATCCCTCTGCTTCTCCCTTCACTTACCTGTTCTGATGTAGCAGAGCTCACTGCAGCTTCTTCCCCACAATTCTCTTCAGTTTAGAAGACAGGGGTTGAAAAGGACCTGCGATGATGTCACAGTCATGTGACCAGTGCAGGATTGGACGGCACTGATCACATGACCTGTGATGTCATCACAGGTCCTACATATCTTGCAGTCTGTTAGATTCAATTGTACTGCCGTCCTGAGGATGGCAATACAATTGTATTTGTCTAACAGGCAGGACATTCGGGGCCTGGGAGAAAACATCAGGGGCTCAGGCCCCGAATGTTTTAGCCTAGCAACGACCCTGCCTAATATCCTAAATTAAAGGTGCCAATAAAAAATACAACTTGCCCTGCAAAAAGGAGCCCTACTACTACTATAAGAATGGAAAAGTAAAAAAAAGGGAGGAAAAAATTGTGTATGGTGACAAGGGGTTAAAAACTTCTGTCAGCATGGTCCTCTTAAACTAGGCATATTCCCTCATGTTAAGTAAAATGCCTGATTTTTTTTCTCTAGCGTAAACAGTCCTCTCTCCCTCGTTTAGAACATCCACTACCACTGATGAGTGCCAGGAACCACATCTTAGCCACAGCACATTGGCAAAAATTTTGCTAACACACTGACACTAATGTCATAATAATGTCATAATATTTACACAATGCTGGACCACCAACGACTATTTGTTACACTACATATTGAGCCAAGCGCAGGTAGAACACAGGACTAGATGAGATATCTAGCACTATCAAAGTGGAGGGACAGAGAGCAGAGCACAGGGGAGTTGTGTTAGCGGTGCTCCAAGGGCTCCGGCCAGCCCCTTGGTCTCAAAATTGAAGTTTGCGTTAAAAAAATATATCTTGGCAGCAGTTCACTCTG